>CM062804.1:1595000984-1595298500 GCA_031772625.1 Pinus tabuliformis
CTGGTGATAACCAAACTTCAAGTCAATCTCGAAAAAATATTTGGCCCCATTGAGCTGGTTCAGAAGCTCATCAATATGTGGAATTGGATACCTATTTCAGACAGTGATCTTATTCAATGCCTGATAGTAAATATAGAGTCTCTAGGTGTTGTGCTTCTTCTTTACCAACATGATCTGGCTCCCACAAGGTGATGAACTTGGCCTGATGTGCCCTTTCTATGATAGCTCCTGAATCTACCTCCTAATTTCAATGTTCTCCACAACAAAGCATCGATAGATCAGTCTGTTGGGTAGTGGCATTCCCGTGGTCAGATTGATGGAGTGCTTGACCTGAATTGCAGGGGTACCCTTGTGGTTGAGGTGAAGATGTCCCTATACTCTTCCACAACCTTGTCCATCTGCTGATGCCATGTGGAGGAACCCTATCTGGAGGTTTTGGATGTGGCCATAGTCTTCTTCTTTCCCTGAGGGTGAATCATAAGTAAGACAAATTTCTCGTTCTAGGAAATAATCTTACTACATTGCTTAATGGAGATCAAAGAGATGGTGGTACGAGGTGCTACCTGTGGTATCCTGGATAGCTTATTGCCCAAATAAATAATAACAATGTGAGGCCTATAATCATACACAGCAAGAAACCTCCACAAGTATGGTTGGCCTAATAATACATCACAAAACTTCAACAAGAGAAACATCACATAGTACCTCATCTGTGAAGGGATTGATGTTGAAAGGATGGCAAAATTGTTGGCTTACACAGATATATCGTCGTTGGTGAAGCCACCCGATGGTGTACGATTGCAGGTGTGGTGTGGTCGGTAGGCCTAATCACTACACAAACTCTACTGAAATGAGGTTATTTTGGCTTCCGATGTCGATAATGAACAACAGTGGATAACCTTCACCCACATATGTGAGTGGAAGAGTTGTTCCCCCTCCTCTAGATATTTGGGCCCAATCTTCTGGAACTTGGTGGTGGCAATGGTGGCACTAGGCTCCACATCAATAATCTTCTTCCCTTTTTCATTTCCCTTGTCATTTTCTAACTCAGAATATGCATTTGATTTGGAATCCTTCATCTCATCCACCAGTGATTGCTTAGCTCCACACTCACTTATGTTCAGAGTAGGGCTCTTATGGAACTCACACCATTTCCCTATGTCCTTCTTTGTCTTCATGGTGTTGTTCTTTGCTTGCTGATTCAATGGGTTATCCTAGGTCATCGTGCCTTATCTTTGTCCTTTATTATGTGGTTTGGGAGTGTCTTTCCGTTGCTTCAAATTCACAGATCCAAAGTCTCACTTCTTCTATTTAAATTTATGCTCGATCTTAAAAGTGTATCGATAGGCGACACCAAGCTAGGAGACGTCTAGGAACTCCATCTCATCCTAAATGTACTTGTGTAGACAGTCGTGGTACTTGAATATCAAACTCCTTGATACCCAACTTCATGCGAAGGGTGTTGTAGCTTATATTGTGTTTTAAGCTTATCTATCAGTTTTATCACAATGCACGATCTAAAATCACTGTATGGGTTCAACCTCAATGAATCTCCCTTATTTTCTTTACATTCGCAAAGTCTAAAAGGAATGAAGTATTTTGTTTATTATATATCGAAATCAAAAAGAAATAATTGTTAAAGAATCGGCCCATGAGATCAAGTCAAATCGCAATGTAAATAGTCATGCAATGAGGGCCAGACCCGATATATCTATATATATATATATATATATATATATATATATATATATATATATATATATATATATATATACATGTTAGCATATGATCGAATCGTAATCGCAAATCATATTAATACAGTTATATGGAGTATCACCTCAGCTTCCGCCGATTGCGATTCACGATGGGCCGGCCCTGAAAGTTATTACATTATGTTTAAAAGTCCCGACGGGTCCGACGTATCACAGAGCGCCTTATGCATATACGTTGGGTTCTACCGATTTTGATTTGCAATAACAGACCTGAAACACTATATGTGGCGTTTTATAATTCCGGCGGGTCCACAGTTATATATATGTATATGGGTCCGCCAATTGCGATTTGCGATAGGCCAGACCCTGCATTCATAGTCCATAAATTTGATCCATTTGATTTTATTGGGATTACTGGCTATCCTCATGATATGCCTTCATTTTATGCGTGGAATGAGTATCTTCCAAAATTCAGTAGAAAGGAATATGAAGATCTAGCTCAGCACCTCCAAGAGTTTCATGAATGCATGGAGCAGCAGAACATCATTCATGAAGATGTGAAGATGAAGTTGTTGTTGTTTTCTTTGGACCTAGAAGCTAGGCTTTGGTTCGAGTGTCTGCCTCTTTCAAGCATTTCATCTTTGAAAGATTTCCATTCAGTATTCAATTCTTCTTATAGAATTTATTATCCACACAAGTTTCTTTTTTAAGGTTGTTGTGAATATTATGATGCTAAAGAAACTTTAAAAGCTCATGATAATCCTGTTGAAGAAACTAATGATCTTGTTGATAATATATCAAGCATTCAGAGAGGTTATAGCCAGACTAATTATGAGCAGGTCTCTGAAAGCAAAGAAATATCATTTTATCAAAATGATGTGGAGGATTCTTCAATAATTCCCCAAGCAGAGAATTGGTTGAGCCAGTTCCAAGCAAATCAAAAGAGTATTCAGATAGAGGAAAGTTCAAACATGCATCAAGAATTTCTGCTCAACAGTCAAGAAGAGGAAGAAATAATTAAGTTTCAAATAAATCCCCATAGATCTTATTTTGATAACTTTGATGGTCCTCCTATCTATAAAGAAAATGGTTTAAATGGGGAGCAGGATGAAGCTCCTCAAGTTCATCAGTTGGGTGTTGAACATACGGGAAGAAACTAGCAAGTGGGATATATTGGACAGCCATATGTTGAGCCATTTATCATAGCAAAAGAGGATGTCTCATGTAAAAAGAAATTTGATAAAGAGATTGTATATCATTGCATTGAGGAACACAATGATGCTTGTGGATCAGAGGTAAACAATCTATTTGAAGTTGATTATATGTCATATAGTGATGTGAAAGAATTTATTTTTCTTCCTGAGGTTATTATTACAAATTATTTTCAATCAAAACTTAGAGATGAAAAGTGGAAACATGAAAGTGACATAGATCAGTTTTTTAAAGATGTTGTTGATTGTTCTGCTGGCATATTATCCCAACAAAAGGTCTATTTTAGCAAGAACCTTCATAAATAGAGAATTTCTTTCTTGGAGCTGATCAAGACCATATTTTTTCTTATACTTTTGAAGTTACTGTGGCAGATTACATGGAGGAATTTATTAGCAGTCTACACATCCTACCTTGTGGATATATTCCTAACTTTTGTTGTGAGCTACCCTTATGCATAATTTATCTTTTGTTCAGGATGAATTGTATTTCCAAGATTAACTGGCAGAATGGTTCTAGATCAGGAACTCAGATGCAAACCTGGTACCATTGGAAGATTGACTTCACGTGATGGAGATCATTCATGCACATAGGTGGGAACCTGTACATAAATAAGATCCAGTGTTGAGCATTTGGTTTTCAGTTGCAGTTCTTTAGTTCAATTTCAGTGGATAAATAAGGATGACTGTCCCAGTTGGAAACAGTCTCAAACTTCAAGAATGTCAGTTTTTAGTTTATTAAATTTCACAGTTTTCACAGTTTTGGACTCCATGCCCAATGGATAAAGCACTGATCTTCGGTTCTTAGTGCTTCTATGGCAAAAGCACTATCCCCAGTTGGAGCCAGATGTTGTAGCTTATATTGTGTTTTAAGCTTATTTATCAGTTTTATCACAATGCGCGGTCTAAAATCACTACAGGGGTTCAACCTCAATGAAGCTCCCTTATTTTCTTTACATTCGCAAAGTCTAAAAGGAATGAAGTATTTTGTTTATTGTATATCGAAATCACAAAGGAAATAATTGTTAAAGAATCGGCCCATGCGATCAAGTCAAATTGCAATGTAAATAGTCATGCAATGAGGGCCAGACATATATATATATATATATATATATATATATATATATATATATATATAGAGAGAGAGAGAGAGAGAGAGAGAGAGATACGTTAGCATATGATCGAATCGCAATCGTAAATCATATTAATACAGTTATATGGAGTATCACCTCAACTTCTGCCGATTCCAATTTGCAATGGGCCGGACTCGAAAGTTATTACATTATGTTTAAAAGTCCCGGTGGGTCCGACGTATCGCAAAGCGCCTTATGCATATACGTTGGGTTCTGTCGATTGTGATTTGCGACGATGGACCCGAAACACTATATGTGGCGTTTTATAATTCCGGCGAGTGCGCAGTTATATATATATATATGTGTGTGTGTGTGTGTGTGTGTGTGTGTATGTGTGTGTGTGTCTGTGTGTGTGTGTATATGGTTCTGCCAATTGCGATTTGTGATAGGCCAGACTTGAAATTAATTATGTCATGATTTATAACTCCGCCGGGTCCGCAAAGCGTTTTATGCATATAGGTTGGTTCCTTTACTAATTGTGATGAGCGATGGAGTTTCCGGACCCAATGTTACATATGTATTATGTTTATCTTTCAGTACGTTCGTCTTAACGTGGATTATAAAGGTTTATACTGATATAACAATTGAAAGCACCGATTGTGATTAGTGATGGGAATTCAATGGAGCGCTGAAAAGGCAGAACTGATGGGTTTATGCAACAGATTTAATTCTTTTTCAGTTCCGCGGTAAACCAAAGGTTTGCGTTAATTTCGTTGTATAAAGGGAAAATCAGTGTTAAAGCCGAGTCCAAAGAAAAGGTGATTGGTTGGGTTTCTTTGTGTTTCCACCAATCAGAACACTTCTGACATATATGTGGACCCCTTCCAAAGCTTTTGGCACAGTTTTACATATGTTCCGAGTTTCAATATTTTATATGTAATAAAGTTGAATAATTTCAAATAGGAAATAGTTTTATAACTGTTATAAAGTGGTTTATTAGCTGCTTCGAGAAATCAGTTTCCAAAACTGATTTGATAGTTAATCAGAGAGGGAAGAGATAAAAGCCCGAAAAGGGAATTGTAAAATTGTTGGAATTTTGGAGAACCTAGAGACTAAGCCACTGTATTTTTGGTATAGTTGTTGATGAATGAGAAAATCAGAAGTTTGAATTGTTGGGTATAATTTTGTAACTTCTCTGTCATGTGTCATCTTATGTTTTCTTCTTTCAAGTATAGTAATGAAGCTGTGGATCTTTATTTGCTTATGTAGATAAAGTTAAAATCCCTTAAAAGAGTGCTCCTATACTTGAATTTTTCATCTTCCTTTCTAAGTTATAGATAATAGTTTCTATGTAAGGTAGCATATTATCTTTAACTTCTTCAAGGGTCACAGATAATAGTTTCTGTGTCATGCAGCATATTGTCTATGATTCAGTTCTCATTTTCATAATTCTTCTAAGTGACGGATAGTAGGTTCTGTGTTAAGCAGCATATTATCTTAAACTTCTCCTTCAAGCTTTCTTCATTCATCATTTATATCTAGCAACAAATGACATTATGAGATTTTCCAGTCACATATGTATTAAGGGTTAAAGACCAAGTTTTCAAGGTCCTTCATTTGAGAATAAAACAAAAAATAAAGTGACAAATAAGTGACAGTAATTACAAACATTAATGTCTTAAGCACAATTTCTCCACAGCCAAGAAATTGGTTTCTTAAGTTACAACAAAGGGTATGAAATATATTTGTGAACTCCAACACATCTTGGTCCCTTCCCTCCCATAGTTTGTTGCACTTTATATATTTATCTTCCTAGCTCCGACAGAATAATATTATTCCTTGATAGAGTCTCGGAAAGAATTCCAAGTGGGTGCAGCTGAAAACAATGAGGGTTTCCTCTTGTCCTTTTATTCAGAGTAGGTTTCCCACCAGTCCTTGACATGGGGGGGAGATTTGAGGAGTGTCAAAGTAATCTTTTCCCGATTGGAAAATTCATAAGCTAAAAAATATCCTTCCAATAGATATAACCATCTACCTATGGTGTTTGCATCTATCTGGCATTCAAATATGGGAATGTCAAAGTTGACTTGTACCTTAAAAGGAGTGGTGCCTTCATAGTGGCTATTGGATGAAGATGTTTCTCCTGTGGGTAGTCTCTGAAGGATCTAGGCAAAGTTATCCATCACCACGTTCCTTTGTCTCTCGAGGGCTTCCTCAAGCAATATTTTGAAAGGATGTCCTACTCCCTCATCTTTCTTTTATTCTTCCATGGGAGGTTGTTAGGGTTTGCAAGGTTGGTCGTGCAAAGGTTGAACCAGTTCAAGCCCTAACTCTTTATACCTTGACCTTGTTGTGGACATGCAAAGGAAAGAAGAGAAAGAGAAGACCGCTCGGATACCATTGATCCGGACTTATACAGCAACACAAAAAAATACAGATATAAACATAAACACAGAGATGCAGTAGAAAATAAATCCTCATTTCATTAATATTAAAGAACTGAAATATTCTTACAAGTAGAATGGAAATAAACCAGCACGAGCGATATTAGCTTATCTTTGAGAAGAGATGTAGCGGCTACATGCCTCTTAACTGTGATACAATTATGCTCGATGTACTTTTTATCATTGAGAAGCAATGGGAAACCCTAAACATCCAAAAACTTAACCCTAGGAGATGAAGCGCTAAAATCTTGTGGGCCCCATTGGGGTTTATTGGAACCTCAACTTCCTGGGGTCATAACTTTGGAATACAATCTTCGTTTGACTATCATAATACCTTGTTTGAAGATATCGAAGAGGAGGCTGATTACTACCTTTTTAACTATTTTAGCACTTTTCTTGTCTCTCTATTTTCCCAAAAAAACATCTTTTAGGCCCTCAAAATGGCTCCGGAAGTTTAGGACCTGAAAAAACTGCTAAAAATAGTAAGTTGTACTACAATAAAGGAAACTGAAAAGTAGAATTAAGGAAGCTCAAAAGAAACGATGGGGGTCCAAGTGGAATAGGTGGGTGGCCACCAATATCAACCTGGAACCATTCTCCCCACTTAGGAACCAATGGTCCCCATTGTGTAGAGTGCCTCCATGAGATGGGGAAACTTCTGCTGAACTTGGTACTTGGTGAGCCACTTGCCTTGGTGAGGGAGTTGGCCTGCTTTGACAACTCAATATAGATGGATCCTCTAATGGAGAGTTTTCTTCATCTATGTGTCCATGATCCTGTCAGCTTTGGCTTGCTCGATGCAGCTTGGGTTGAGCTCTATTGGTGTCAGCTGCTCAGCAACATTTGATGTGTCCAACATGGGGGAAAGTATGGTCATAACTAGTCCACATTGAATACTAGGTGTAGGCCAAGGAACGGTATAATGTTGAGCTCAAAGGCATTGTCCCCTACAAATTTGGTGATGGGAACAACCCATATCGGAGCGGGCGAATCTTGCGGTGGGGCCCACCGAGGCACTCCTTCTAGAAATGTAACCAAACTTGGTTGCCTACCTAGAACTTGTGTGGCACTCGATGCCGATCATGACGCTACTTGTACTTAGCATTAGCTTTGTCTAATATGTCATAGACCTGCTAGTGAATGTGTTGAATGCGCTCAATGAAGTTGTTAGCCCGGTCAACTTCGGATTGGACATGACGTGAATATTCTCGAGTAGCTGCAAATGGTATGGTCACATCAATGGGACATAGTGGCTAGAATCCAAAACCCACCTAAAAGGGACTGTGGCCAATGGAGCTATGGAGAGCTTTTTTGTAGTT
Source organism: Pinus tabuliformis (assembly GCA_031772625.1). Lineage (NCBI taxonomy): Eukaryota > Viridiplantae > Streptophyta > Pinopsida > Pinales > Pinaceae > Pinus > Pinus tabuliformis. Next base: position 1,595,008,741 of record CM062804.1, read on the forward strand.
GTGTTGGACATATGGGAGGCTTTCATCCCATTTGTGTAGATTCTTAGAGTTGTACATTCACAAAATGTGCACGATCATCTTGTTGATGACCTCTGTTTGGCCATCAGTTTGGGGGTGGAATGCAATGGACCTAGTGAGCTTGGGATCGAACATCGACTAAAGGCTTGACCAAAATGCACTCAAGAACCATCTATCCCAATCTGAGATAAGGGAATTTGGGATCCCAAAATGTACCCACACTCGTTCAAAGAAGAGCTTAGCAGTGGCTTCTGATGTGATACTCTTCTTACAAGTCACTAAAATGGCCATCTTAGAGAATATGTTGACAACCATAAACACGTAGTCATTGCCATGCTTAGTAGAAGGAAGGCCCGACATGTAATCCATGGAGATGGATTACCAGGCCGAATAGGAGTAGGAAGAGGAGTATATAGGCCTTGCTTCTTGATTTTCGGTTTGGCAATGGCACAGGCAATGCATGATCTGATGTACTTCCCAACATCCTGTCATAGGTTCGATCAATAAAAATGCTTTTGCAGCACTGTCATTGTTTTCTTAACTCTGAAATTTCCAACGACCCAAACGTACTACGCCTCCCAAATCATCTTGGCATGCTCTCTTGCAAGAACACAAAGATGTCCTGGGTGGAATAATATTGCACCCTAGAGGTGAAAATATGGAATTTTATTGCCTTCAAGGATCATCTAATATGTGTTGCCGAATTTTGGATCGCTCTTGTAAAGATGCAGCCACCCTGAAGTCTCGTGTCCACAAGAGTTGAGCGCAATGGTCAGCGCTATAACCAGTGATCGGTTGAGATAGTATGAAACATTATTGGTGTTACCCTTCTTATACTTGATGTTCAAATGGAACTGTTGTAGATATATGGACCGTTTCTGATGGTAATCGTACTGCAACTTCCCTTGCGTCTATATGAACTGTAGGGGTTGGTGGTTAGTGTGGATGATTGTTTCCTTCCCTAGAATGTAATGCTTCCACTATAGGCATACCTGAATAATAGAATACATCTCTTTTTCATAAGTGGGATACTTTCAGACTGTATCTGAAAGTGTCTCACTATGATATGCCACCAGATGCCCCTGTTAGGTAAGAACTACACCAATAGCATAGTCAAAGACGTATGTCTAAATTTCAAATGGTCACTACAGGGATGGTAATGTGAGCCTTGGTGCAGAGTAGAGGTGATGCTTCAACTTGACAAAACTCTTCTATTGGGATTCAGCCGAATAAATTTTCTTTGGCTCCACCCTTGGTGACTTGACTCAAAGGCCAAGTGATATGAGAGAATCCTAGCACGAACCTACAATAGAAATTTGCAAGACCTAGAAAGTTATGAAGCTCTGTTAAAGTGGTTGGGGCTAGACAATCCCGAATAAATTGTATCTTGGATGGTTCAACGTGTACACCCCACTCATCAATGATGTACCTCAGATATTGAACTTGGGTCATACCAGAAGTACATTTCTCCAAATTAGCACACAATTTTTGTTGTCACAGAGTTTGGAGGATCTGTCAGATATAGTGTATTTTCTTCTCCCAACTCTGACTGAAGATCAGGATGTCTTCCAAGTACACTACCATGAACAAGTTGGTGAAGGGCCACAATATGTTGTCTATCAGCCACATGAAGGTTGTGGGAGCATTTGTAAACCCAAAAGGCATGACCATCCATTCAAAAAGGCCCTCTTGGATTTGAAGGTAGTCTTTCACAAATCAAAGGGTTCAATTGGTACTTGGTGATAACCTGACTTCATGTCAATCTTGCTAAAATATTTGGCCCCCTTGGGCTAGTCTAGAAGGTCATCAAACTATGAGATTGGATACCTATTCTAGATTGTGATCTTATTCAACATCTGATAGTCAATACAGAGTCTCCAGGTGTCATCTTTCTTTCGTACCAACACGATCAGGCTCCCACATGGTGATTAACTTGACCTAATGTTCCCTTTTTTCAAAAGCTCCTAAATCTACCTCCTAATTTCATTACTCTTCAGAACAAAGTGTCGATAGATTGGTTCGTTCCGAAGTGGTGAGCCCGAGGTCAGATCGATGGAGTGCTTGACCTGACAGTGCAGGGGTACTCCTGTGGGTGAGATGAAGACTTCCATGTACTCTTCCATGAACTTGTCCATCTATTGCTTCTATGTGGAGGAGCCCTCTCTGGAGGTTGTGGATGTGGTGGCAACCTTCTTCTTGCCTTGAGGGAGAATCATAAGGAAGATAAATTTCTCAGTATTGGAAATAATCTTACTGCATTTCTTCAAAGATATCAAAGAGTTGGTGGTAGGAGGTGCTACCTTTGGTATCCTGTATAACTTATTTCCCAAAGAAATAATAATAGTTCGAGGCCTAGACTCATACACATCATGACGCCTCCACAAGTATTTTTGGCGTAATAATACATCACAAACTTCAAGAGGAGTAACATCACACAGTACCTCATCTGTGAAGGGCTTGATGTTGTAGGGAAGGTGGCACTGTTGGCTAATGTAGAGATCTCGTCCTTGGCGAAGCCACCCGATGGTGTATGATTACAGGTGTGGTGTTGTCGGTAGACCCAACTACTTCACGACCAATGCTGAAATGAGGTTCTTTTGGCTTCCGCTGTCTATAATGAATTACAATGGAGAACCCTTCACCCACATATGTGAGTGGAAGAGTCATTCCCCCTCCTCTAGATCTTTGGGCTCAATCTTCTGGATCTTAGTGGTGGCAACGGTGGCACTAGGCTCCGCATCAATAGTCTACTTTCCTTTGTCATTCCCTTTGTCAATTTTTGACTCAAAGTCAGAACATGAATCTGATTTGGAAGCCTTCAGCTCAGCCATCAATGATAGTTTGGCTCAACACTCACTTGTGTTATGAGTGGGGCTCTTATGGAACTCACACCATTTCCTTGTGTCCTTCTTTTTCTTTGTGGTGTTGTTCTTTGCTTTTGGCTTCGACGGTTTGTCCTGGGTCACCCCGCCTTGGCTTTGTCCTTTTTTTTGTGGTTTAGGGGCGCCTTTCCCTTGCTTCACATTCACAGATCCAAAGTATTGCTTCTTCTTCTTAAATTTCTACTCAATCTTGACAGCATATCGATAGGTTGTGCCAGGCAAGGAGATGTCTAGGAACTCCATCTCGTCTTGGATGCAATCATGTAGACAGCCACGATAGCTGAGCATCAAATGCCACTCAGAATCCTTAATACCCAACTTCGTGTAGGGTATGAAAAATATTTGTGAACTTTGGCACATCTTGGTCCCTTCCCTACTGCATTGTGGTCCACTTACATATTTATCTTCATAGCTCATGACAGGGTAATATTGTTCCTTGATGGCATCTTAGAAATAATTCCAAGTGGATGCGACTAAAAATAGTGAGGGTTCCCTCTCGTCCTTTTGTTCACAGTAGGTTTCCCACCAATCCTTGATATGTGGGGCAACTTTGAATAGTGAAAATGTAATATTTTCCCAATTGGAAAAGTCCTTAAATGAAAAATGTCCTTCCAACATATTTAACCATCTATCTACGACATTTGCATCTATCTGACCTTCAAATATGGGAATGTCAAAGTAGACTTGTACCTTAAAAGGAGTGACGCCTCCAGAGTGGTTGCTGGATTAATATGCATCGCCTGTGGGTAGTTGCCGAAGGATCTAGGCAAATTTATCCATCAACACGTTCCTCTGTTGCTTGAGGGATTCCTCGAGCAAAATTTTGGAAGGATCTCTTGCTTGCTCGTCTTTCTTTTCTTCCGCCATGGGAGGCCGTCAGGGTTTGTGAGGCTAGTCTTGCAAAGGTTCAAGAAATTTAAGCCCTAATTCCTTATACCCTGACCTTGTTGGGGACATAAAAAGAAAAACATAGAAATAGTAGACCACTATGATACCACTGATCCTCTCTTATGCAGGAACACAATCAAATACAGATATAAAAATAAACACAGAGATGCAGCAGAAATAAATCTTTATTTCATTAATATCAAAGAACTTAAACATGCTTACAAGGAGAATGGAAATAAACCAGCACGAGCGATGGTAGCTTATCTTTGAGAAGAGATGTGGCGGCTACATGCCTCTGTTTGACAGTCATAATACCTTGTTTTGAAGATCTCCAAGAGTAGGGTGAAAGCTAACTAAGAAAATAGATTGGCACTTTTCCAGTCTCTCTTTTTTTCCTAAAAAACGTCTTTTAGGCCCTCAAAATGGGTCCAAAAGTTTAGGACCCGAAAAAATTCTAAAAATAGTAAGTTGTACTACAATCAAGGAAACTGAAAAGTACAATTAAAGAAACTAAAAATAAACGGTGGGGGTCTAAGTGGAATAGGTGGATGGCCACCAATATCCACCTGGATCAAGTTATGTTTAATAAATGCTGCCAATCATTATCATGCACGCAAGTTTCAATAGTCCTTGTTCTTCTCGATGATATCAACACATATAAAGCAATTGTGGCACCCCCCGCACCGTTTAACAAAAGGAGGGGTGGGTCTGCAAAGTTGTTTCATGGAAACTACATAAGGTTACATGGTTGGCATTAATTAATTGTGGGACCCCCCTCTCAAAAACCACTTACCACCACCCCCCTCTCGCAAACCGCCTTCGCCATCACTACCACCATTTTTTCCTTCCTCCAACATTCCTGCCAAATAAATCCCTGCTATATCCTCTCGATAAACTAACAATTTGACCATTTAACCGTTAAACCACTCCCGCCAACATCCCGATATTTATCTATGGATGCGCCAAGCCTTAATTCTAACAACGATTATCCATTCGCTTTGATAAACTCAATTACTCACCATCCCCTATCATTTCTACATCTTGACGATGTCTTAAGAATTGCCCAGCGAAAACAGACAACCTCTTCTATTAGTCGACAATTCACTAGGTTTTTTTTTTGTTATATTTACTTTCAAAATGGCCAGTCAAAAGGGTAAATCCAAAGTTTTTGTCAAAAACCCAATGCTTCCCCCTTTTTCCTAACTTAGACGAATTCCCCCCAAGAGACACCTAGCTCAAAATCATAGAAACCAAGTGTGAATTTGACTTGTATGAGCTACACAATTGAGCATTTCAAAGGTTTGAAGATGCCAATGACGAAATCTATTTCTAGGAATCCATGTTACCCAAACTCATCATTTCCCTGAATTCATTAGCTAGTGTGAAAGTCATTACCTACCAAGTCAAAGAGCCATAGTTACTCGAAATAACGAAATTATGTTTTCCATAACCCCATAATCAATTTTCCAGGCCTTGCAAATAAAATCTGAAAGTTCCCTTCACCCATTTTCAATTGATTCCTTGATGGAAATTTATCAAAATCTCACTTTTCCACAACAACCCCATATTTTGGAGTCATTTTTTGCCTAAAGGTTCAGAATTGCATCGAACTAATCCACCATATCCTTCAGCAATCTTTCGATAAATGTTCCGACATGTTATTTCTATGGGATTTTGTCTCTTAGGATACCAAAGTGATCAATGGGTTAATGAGGTTGTTAGAGTCAGTCTGGTCAGCCCTCCGTCAGAGATCAAAGCTCTTTGTGCATTTCAATTTTAGGTGTCCCGCTTCATTCACTCAGTTGCATTTCGCTAGGGACATGTCATGATCTGACGGAGAAAGTCATGCTGCTCATTTTCCCTCATGCCTAGCCTCTGCTGGTTCAGGTCTTGGTCCAAAATCAATCAAAGTCATGATAGTCAAGGTCTGGTCCCATTTCAGGACAGATTCATTTTTTATGGTTTGAGTCTAGAAATTCATCAGTTTGGTCCCTGAAAAACATGTCCAGAAACAAGCCACGCAGGCCAGAGGGAGATCTTATACACCTACAGTGCAGAAAGCTTCATCATCACCGCAAGAGACATCGACTCTTCTTCAAAACTCTGTTTTGAAGAAAAGTCAAACAAGGTCAACTATGACAAAATTTTCCAAAAATCGACAATTGACATTTTCAGATGCAGTCAAGGATTTCAAAGCCAGATGCTCCGTCATATAGTCCCTGCAAAGATGTGCCAAAGATTTCATCATTTGAGCCAAAATTTCAAGGAAAAAGTGAAAATCAGTGTGTTTAAAGGTCAATGAAAAAGTGCAAAACACAAACATTAGAAAATGGGTTTACAAGGAAGAAAAAATCAAATCCATCTCCTCCAAGCCTATATATACTTGTTTTTGCCCAAATCAAATGGCATTGAGCTCTTGCATGACTTGGAGAATTACATTTGCAAAGGCGAAGTTGATATTGGGAGAATTTGAGTGAGGGAGAGCTGGTTTCAGTGAGTGCGGTGCATACACCAGGTCACGCGGCGCACTGGCAGCTGGCCTGCAGTGGAAAATTTGCAAGGGCATGACGCATATAAGGTGCGCGGTGCACTGGGAAGAGCGCGCGGCGCACACAGTCCAGCGGCCCAAAAACGGTGCCAAAACACTTCAACAGTTGGGAAAAGCGATCAAAATCGACAGATTTTCAAAGCATTCATCAGTGTCATTGGATTCAGAGGGCAGCGAAGAAATTCAGGGTACAAGCAGCAGAAATGGCATCAGAAGTTTCATCAGATTATGAGGGGGAAACTCACAGTGACACAGCTTCAGGAGAACAGGCTCCCCGGAGACCTAGGAGTGGCAGACATGTCAGGGATGAACCAAACACCCTCACTGAGTTGCAGGCATGCCCTCTCGCTATGTCTTGTTTCCAGCACTTAGCATGTTTCGAATTTTGTCAGAGGGTGGAAAATGTCAGAATTCATCATGAGTTGGCCCGTCTTTTTGCACTTCACCTACATGGAGGACAGTCTATCTTGGCAGGGGTCACTTTCACATTGACACCCGAAACCATATCAGTGGCAACAGGCATACCGAATGTTGGAGAAAAGTGGCACAAGAAGATGAAGGTGGAGAGGGAACTTTATGAGCCTTACATAAAGGCCAGTTGTTTGAGTCAGCTCACGAGAGTTTTCCCATTCAGATTTCTGAGAGATGATTATGCTCCGCTCATGAGATTGATCATGAAATACTTCAGTTGTGAGGGGAGGTTTTCTCGCCTTTATGCCTATCACATCAGGTTACTCATGCACTTCACCAGGGTGCGTATGATGAACCTCCCATTTTTCATTTGTGGAAACATAGAGAGGATGAGAAATTTCATGCAGCACAAGACCCCTCGGCAGCAGCTCAACAGTGTATATCACTTTGCTCTCATCCAGATTTTGGTGGATCATCAGTTGGGATTGCAGGGCATTGCTTGGGAGGACTTCATCTCCCATGACTTCTTCAACGCTCCACAGGTAGTATCGGAGGTCAAGCATGAGGTAGGTGGTCCTTCTCATCAGCATGAGGGCCATGAGACCATTGTGGTGCCATTTTCCATCACATATCAGAGAGGCTATCCGAAAGGCACCAGGCCTTTGTTTGCAGCAGCAAAGCGAGTGTTATCTCCACCCAGGGTGGAAGGGGCCTCGCTTCCTACATCGGAAATACAGGTACGGGACAAGGGCAAGAAGCCCAAGCATGAGGAGGGGCCTTCAGGTGTGCCACCAGGTAAACAAGAGACCAGATTCATTCTCATTCATGATGATGATGATGCAAATACACGTCCACAAAACGCACAGCTGAAAGAGATCTTCCAGGAGCAAGAGACAGAGATTCAATCCTTGACACTCAAGTTGGAGATGGCCAAATGGAACATCAGGTATTTATAGCAGAGGAACAAATAGTTGGAAGACCAGCATGTGATCATGGAGCTCCAGAACATCGGTGAGGATCGCCTAACTGCCCAGCAGAGGAGGATTGAATTCATTTCATTGGAGTAACAGGTTATGGATGATCGTGAGTCTGTTCTCGAGAAATTCAACATGCACCTAGACAACATGAATAAGGCCGACGAAGACAACACACTACTACGACACATGTCTCGTCATTACAGGGCACGGAACTTGAGTTTGAGAGCCCGAATAAGGAGTTTGAAAGAAAAATTGAGGAAAGCCACAAGAAGGGAAAAACGGGAACAAGAGCAAGACAGGCTTAGACTCTTGGCTAAGGCTTCCTTAGCTTAGCATGGCACTCCATAGAGAGCCCCCAGCCCAAATTTCAAAAAATTTGGGGCAATTTTGTGTTTTTGGAAATTTTTTGGTCAAAAAACAGGGTTTTTCTCCCTATGCGTCGCGCACCCTGCGCGGCGCTAAACTTCTAGAGCTCTAAATGAGGAATGGCTTACATATTTGGATTCAACATCAAAAAATACATCTACTGGTGTCCGGGCAAGAAATTTTGATAAGTTTTGGTTCTCCTAAAGGTCAAAAAACACCCAAAAATGGCCTCTCTGCCACTTTTTGGATACAGAGAAAGAAGTCTTGGGAGAATGAAGTTTTGGAGGGGTAAATGAGCTTCAAATTTAGAAACTCCAGTGGGGTTAGAAAGTAGACAGGCCAAGCTTTCCAACAAGCCCACTTGGGTACATTTTGGACACCTGCAAGTGCCCCAAAATAGACCCCAAAGTAGCACGACGCACAGAGAAAAGCGCGCGGCGCACAGAGGAAATTTTGCCCAGTTTGCTCCCGTTTCACGAAATTTCGGGTCGCAACTTCTCCAAGTGGGCCCGGTCATCCACTCTTTGGTTTTTTGGCACCAAAGGCGGCTTTTGAAGAGTTTCCTCTCCAGGTGGGCATCTATCCAAGTGGCAAAGAATGCAAAGGGTCACCACACGCCAAATGTCATGCTTGAGAGCGTTGCACCTGTAGCTGATGGTTGGCTCTCCATTTCCATTTCGAAATGATTTGAGTAACTTCCCAACCCCTGGGCGTTCCATCTCTTCTCCACACATTCTATATATTGTATACATTTTATTTGCAAAGGGTTGGCTGGCTTGTAACTTCTGGGAGACTGTGGGAAAGAAACTTTGTTTCTGCATTGTATATTTTTATAGAGAATTAATGAAAGGCAGCGGCTCTGTTTCATGATATTCCTGTGGTTGTGAGTGTAGCAAGTGTGTCTCTTATGTTTCATATTTATCTTTTTATGTTCCATATTTCATTTCATATTCATTTCTGGTGAAATTTTTCGAATGAGATTAGGTAGAATTCAATTTTATTGCTCTACCTGTGGGAAAATTTCATGTTCAGTGTTCATTCTTCTGTTGAAAAGGATTCATGTTGTCCATGCCCTTTTCACCTTCTTAATCAATCTCCCCATTCCGCCATATCTTAAAACTAAAATTGCTATACTTTCCGCCTACCTTGCCTCACGAAATAATATGTGCCTTTATGTTAAGTTCTCTGTTCATTGAGGTCCAGTGGTCCCATAACATCCCAGAAACACAGTCATTCATAAAAATCCCTCTTTATGTTCATTTTCACTTACTAGCCTAAGATAAATTGTTCGTTGGAAAGTCATCTCAGTCCTTTTCGTTCATCTATTCACTGAGTGTGACTCGGAGAGAGCCCTCTCCTGTTCTGGTAGGGCTAGCTACCAGACTAAGCGTGGTTTTTGGTTACCCTGAATTTTGCCTTCTTTTAGCCTGAGGCGGATTTAGGTGCTAACAGAGGTCATTTGAGGGTTTCTCTCAGTATTTTCATTTGGTAAAAGACCCTCGGTCCTTTTCAATTTTAGCCAGTTTATTTCAAAATGTCACTTCAAAAGCTTGATTCATAGGGAAGGTCACAGTTTGTCATCTATTGGACTTCATTGGTTAGAAGAAGTTCATAAGAGTATTCTTTTATTGATTTTGTAGATCAATTTTTATATATGTCATTGTGTCTCCTTAGCAGTGATGCAGTTCCAAGAATATATACAGAAATTAAAAGAATTTTACATCTTAGTTAATAGTAAAAGGTGGGTGATTGGTACCTATATTAGAATTTTACAGAAATCAAAGTTTATGGTTGCGAATTGCCACTATATAAAATGACATTATTTGTGCCCATGAGGATTTTTACTCTAGAGTTCATAAGGCAAAGGATGAATATGGATGAAGTTCATTTTGTATCTAGGAAGAAAAACGCCAAATTCAAGTTAAAATCTCAAGTTGGTCCATTCATAGTAAACACTAAAGTAGCAGATAAGGAGGTAAAGAATTTATTGAGACAGGTGAAATTCAAGTTAAGTTTCAGTTGGTCTTACGACCCTCTGGGAGTAATTTTATCCATTAGAATTGAGTAGAAATCAACTCCCTATACTCATATATCAAAACCAGAAATTGAACCGTATGCAAATCAGGAAGTATGGGAGGAAAACACTTTGCAAGAGGTTCAACACTAGATTTATAGTCAAATAGATTTAGAGACTCCAAGATTGAAAGTAAAATAGTTAAAGAGACCAAGTGAGAGTATGTCCCTTGCAAGTTCAAGTTCTAAACCAATAGGATTTAAAGTTTTCAAAAGAAGAAAGACAATGAATACAAAGGAAGAATCATGAGAGGTCAGAAATCCAGAGGTATATATTACAATTGTGTTATCAAGCGAGCTTATATTTTCTCTACAACAAACTGAAGAAACAACTCTTGATTCACATGCTTCCCCTTCTTCAGGTAAGCAAAGTATTTTCACTAGATTCAGAGAAACAAAGAAGAAGAATGAAGCACTAAAGACTTCTACCTATTATGAGTTTTGGAAACAATCTTCTACCACCCAAACCAGATTTTTGTCTACGCTAGACCCTGACAAAGGAAAATTTCAATTGGCATTTCTTGAGCGAAAGGTTCTAGTTCCTAAAAGTGTAGAGGATTACAAAACTTCAGTATTTTATTTTGATATAAAGAAAATTCATCCCATAGATCAAATTTGATCGACACAAACAAGCTGGAGAGATGATATATTCATCTCTATCAAGTTTTCATATGACAGCTTCAAATATACAAGCTTCTGTAAACAATATTCATTCTCAACTTAAACTAGAAAATATGTCATCATTATCTAAAGATACAAACCAAAAATATTTAGAATAGCTTGTAATCAAATTAGGATTAGATCCTGCGGTGAAAACCTAAGGAAGTCGTGATGAAAGTGCGGACAACCGACGCAGTCCAGTCCAGCAAAACTGTCAGCGGCCAAAGCAGAAAAGGAATGACAGAAAATGTCAGGAGGGGAGAGATCCCCTCCTACCGAGAAGTGGCGGCAGGAGACGGACAAAGCAGCTAGGAGTCAGAGGAACGGAAGAGCACTGGCCCGGTGCTAGGAGCGGCCTAGCAATCAGGCCGCAGAGGAAAGTGCCTGCCATGTACAACAGAGAAACCCAGATATGTGATCCCAGCGAACAAGCTGGAAAAGTACCGAAGTTACATGAGGGACCATGCCCTTATCTGCAAGTTTGTCGGAGTCTGGCCGTCGGAAAGGGACCTCACCAAGTGGATACAGCAAAAATGGCAGCCTCAAGGCCACATCAAGCTCAAGCTGGGAGCGAAAGGCTTCTTTACGGTAATCTTATTTAACCTAAAAGATAGAGAACAGGTTTTTGATAATGGCCCGTATTTTTATAATAATGCCGGTCTGTTCTTGCGTTTCTGGGAAGACTGCTATAACCCTGACAAAAAAACCTTTATGGCTGCTCCTGTCTGGGTCCGTCTATTTGGGCTCCCCATAGACTTTTGGGACCCAGATATCCTGGAAGGAATAGGCAACTTAATAGGAAGCTTTGTGAAAATAGCAGATACTACAAAGAAAGGTAGATGCACCTCGTATGCCAGGATTTGTGTCTACATGAACCTAGCAAACCCCATCCCCGATACTATAGAGCTTGAATACCATGAAGAGATCTAGCAGCAGAGCATAGACTATGAACACATCCCGTTTAGGTGTCGTAGATGCCATACCCATGGCCATCTAGCAAAGGAATGCCCAATAACCTGGGAGGAAGAAGAAAATAGAAGGCCCCAAAGAAACAAGAGAGAGTCGGACCAGGAGGAATTCCAAGAGGTGAGAAACAAAAAGAAAGCCAACAAGGAACCCCCCCAAAGAGACAGGAAAGGCAAACAACCTGACACAATGAAACCAAACAGTTTCACAATACTGCAGGTAGAAGAGGATGAGGAAGATCAGCACATGGAAAAGCAGGAGGATAAAGGCTCAGACTGCAGTGAAACCAGTGAAAGGATCCTAGCAAAAAGAAAAGTCCCGAGTGAGACACAAGAACAGGAGAAGGAAACAGAGGAACAAACAGATCAGATGTAAACAGACCAGGAGTCTAGTAGGGAGGACCTAAGCCAGGAAGAGGAAGTGTTGGAAAATCTGTGGCATGAATGGAAGAACCTAGATGAGAGGTTTATCCTCGAAGAGCAAAAGAAGCTATATACTGAAACCTTCCAACAATACAAAACCAAATTAGAAAAAGGCAAAGTCCCAACAGCAGAAAACCAAGAGACTCAAAAAGAAACCAGATCAGACCAGACTGGACAAAATAAAGGGGGAAAAAAAAGAGGAAGAAGAAACATCAAGGACACCATACAGCTCATGGGAGAAACCCTAGTCAACACTGGAAAAGTAGTCCCGCTATCAGTGGTGTTCCAAACCCTCTCTCAAGTTAATCAATGATCTTGACCTCATGGAATATCAAAGGCTTAAATAGTAAAGGAAAACAGAGACATCTGGCAGCACGACTCAAACAAGACAAACCTCAGATCATGCTTCTCCAAGAAACCAAAATCCCAGGACAGAAAATGGAGGAAATCCTCAATAAAATAAAACCAAGATACGAACATGTCACTATAGATCCCAAAGGCAGTGCAGGAGGGATAGCTATTCTCTGGAACCCAGCTGAAGTCCTCGCTGACTGGTGGATAGGAATGCCAAGAATCCTCTCTGGGCGATTCAGACTAATAGGACAAAGTGAATGGGTTGTAATCTCAGCTGTATATGGGCCCCACACCCGAGTAGACAGAGACCTGTTCCTTACTTAGCTAACTAAGCTCCGAAGTTTACACCAGGAACAGAGATGGATCCTAGCTGGAGACTTCAACTTAATTGCTTCTCGAGAAGAGAAAAAAGGTGGAATAAGCAAGGAAGACATAGAAATGGAAAGATTCGGAGAAGTGCAGACAGAATTAAGAGTAGTGGATATCCCAACCATCAACGGGAAATTCACATGGAACAATAGAAGAGGCGGTTCCAAACATATTGCTTCAAGACTGGACAGATTCCTCGTCTCAAAACACATAATCAAGCTGGATATCTTCTATGAAGCCTCTATCCTACCCTCAGCAGGGTCGGATCACTGGCCAATAAAGTTGGAAATAGCCTTAAATAATCAGAGCAAAAGGAGACGCTTCCGGTTCGAGTCCTTTTGGGGCCGAGCCCCTGACTTCCTAGGCAAAGTAAGAGGCTGGTGGCAGGACAGCAAAAGTGGAAAGGAGGGCCTCAGCAAAATGTGCTCATTTCAGCAAAGGCTCAAAGAAATTAAAAGCAAAATTAAAAAGTGGAACAAGGAAGAATTTGGCAATATCCAGCAGGAGCAGGGCAAACTCCAATCCAGAATGGAAAGAATCCAGCAGCAAATCATCTTGGAAGGCCGAAGTCAGGCTCTGGCAGAGGAGGAAGGTAGAGTAATCACCCAATTAGAGGAAAGGCGAAAACAGGAGGAAATCCTGTGGAAACAAAAATCCTGAATCCAATGGCTCAAAGAAGGTGACAAAAACTCCAAATTCTTCCACAAAGCCATGATAAACCATCGCCAACACAACAGAATTTTCTCCTTGAAAGACAAGGAAGGAAACAGAGTGACTCAGCAAGATGAAATTGAACATCTATTGGTGGAGCATTTCAAAGGTATTCTCTCTGAACCAAATATCAACAGAGCCGAGGACATAGACAAAATCAGCCACCATATTCCTAAGAAAGTCTCTAGAGATCAAAACCTGGCCCTTCTTCGGATAATCTCCAAGGATGAACTAGAGGAAGCAATAAACAAAATGGCTAAAAATAAGGCCCCAGGACCTGATGGCTTCACCATAGAATTTTATCAGGCGACTTGGAGCTTCATGGGAAATGATCTACTCGATCTAGTGGAGGAATCCAGGTGCTCCAAACGCATGCACCAAGGTTTGAACGCCACCTTCCTGGCGTTAATTCCAAAGTCTGGCTGCTCAGATGAACCGCAGGGTTTCAGGCCCATCTCCCTATGTAATGTTGTTTACAAAATCCTTGCAACTATCATAGTCAACAGGCTTAAGCCGATCCTGCTGGATCTCATTGCCCCGGAGCAAACTGGCTTTGTCAAAGGAAGGCAGATCATAGATGGCATCATAGTAGCCCAGGAAGTGATCCATTCCCTGAAAAGCTCCCGAGCCCCAGGCATGCTTATCAAACTGGACCTGGCCAAGGCGTTTGACAGGCTTAGCTAGATCTATCTGGAAGGTGTCCTAAAAGCCTATGGATTTGATCAACGATGGATAAATTGGATCATGTCTATGGTTAGCTCCCACATCCTTGTCAATTCTCCTAAACGGCTCTCCCTCTGAAGCTTTCACTCCTTCCCGTGGGCTAAGGCAGGGTGACCCCCTGTCTCCTTTACTCTTCATCCTGGCTGCAGATGGCCGAGGCAGATTTATTAAGGCTCAGGTTTCCAAGGAACAGATAAAAGGCATCCGCATCTGCGGAGAAGATACTCCGGTCTCCCACCAGCAATTTGTGGATGACGTAATGCTTTACGGTCAGGCCACCCTAAAGGAGGCCCAAATAATTATCAAATCCCTATCTCAATTTAGCAAAGCCTTCGGGATGGAAATCAATAAAGATAAATCGGAAGTGTTTTTCTTTAACACCTCCTTGGCAGTCCAAAGGTTCCTGGCTCGTACTCTAGGCTTCAACAGAGGATCCTTCCCTTCCAAATACCTGGGTATCATGTTACATGAGCACCAATTCCGGTCGGCCAACTGGAATCTTCTCATCAAGAAAATCCGAAATAAAATGGAGAACTGGACACACCGCTCGTTGAATGCCCCAAGTCAGATAACCTTATTGAAATCTGTTCTGCAGACCATCCCAAATTACCAGCTCTCTTGCCAAGCAATTCCTAAGGCTGCGAGCCAAAAGCTAGTCTCCCTGTTCAAAAATTTCCTCTGGCAAGGGGCTAGAAAAACTAGAAAATGGGCCCTTATCTCATGGGAGTGGCTCTGCCGGCACCTTAAAGATGGCGGTCTTGGACTCCGCGACCCATTCGTCCTTAATCAAGTAATGGGCATGAAGCTCTGGTGGCGGTGGCTTCAGGGGGGCCCTGACCTGTGGAAGATACTTTAGGAAAGAAAATACGACGAGACAGGGGAAATTGAAGACAAACTGAGAAGCACGACAGAGACCAGAGGTTCTGCAATATGGAACCTGCTAGAGGCAACAAGGATCTGATAAGGGAGCATAGTTTCTGGGAAATCCGGGAAGGAGACAAAGCTAGATTCTGGGAGGAATCCTGGAAGCAAAGAGACCGTCTCATTCAAAAAGGCAACCTCCATGTCATCCTTACCTTTTCATCCTAGGCCGGGGCTTCAACTATCGGCAACTTCTGGAAGCCCGACGACATTGGATACTGGCGAAATTGGAAATTTAAAGAAGACTAGGTAGGAGCACCAGAAACCGACAGATGGCAAGATTACTATATAGAGATGGCTTCTCGGAAAATAACAAAGAAAATAGGGTTTGACATTCTCAGATGGGGTAAGCGCATACAAGGAAATTTCACTATAGCAGAAGCCTACCACCTTCATAGCAACATCAACCATCATCCAGAAAATAAACAATGGAAAAATCTCTGGGAAATTAAGCATTGGCCTAAAATTTCTTTTTTCATTTGGACCATTCTACACGGTAGAGCGCTCACCTGGGACCAAATTCTGCGGAAAGGAAGCCAAGGCCCATCCCGCTGCGCCCTATGCCTCTCCCAAGAGGAAACCATGGAACATTTGATGAACCGCTGCTCCGTCAGCTCCTCCCTGTGGAACAACCACTGCAATTTGTTTGAGCGGCAGCACCGAAACCAGCAAAATATCGTAAGCACAATTATCAATTGGCCAAAAAAGCCTTACCTGAACCCGGTCATTAACCGTGCCTGGCTCCTCTCAACCGGATTCCTCCTCTGGAATATCTGGAAAGCCCGGAATGGGGCCATCTTCAAAGCAAAAACCAGAACTACCACAGCAATCTGGGAGCAAGTCATCAGAAACCTTCGGGAAACAATCCTTTCGAAATGCTGGAAGGACGAGGACTAGAAAGTCTCGAATACGGAAGAAACGATCCTGAATAAACTAGAGATCAAATAGAGTATGGTAAACCGCAAGGATTCTCGAGCAGATAGGGCCAAAGAGGTGGTTGAAAGCAACCAGTACAGATGCCCTCCACATGGATTCACAAAATTAAACTTCGGCAGCGCTGCAAAGCACAACCCAAGCGAGGCTGGCATAGGTGGAGTCTTTAGAGACGCAGAGGGAAACACTCTCAGAACTTTCGCGATGGACTGTGGGGAAGCTTCGAACAATGAAGCAGAGCTGCACGCCCTGAAAAGAGGCCTGGAAATAGCTCTCCGGGAAAACTTCAAACGACTCCAAATCGAGGGGGACTCAAAGCTGGTAATTGACATGGTCAGGAAGCTCCAGCAGCAAATTCCAGTGAAAAGAATCAGCAAAAGCTGGAGAACCGCTTGGCTGGTCAGCGAAATTGGGAAGCTCATTCGGAAAATTGACTATCTCCTCCCGACTCACACCAAACGCGCAAGTAACAAGCCAGCAGATTGGCTTGCGAATTGGGGTTGCCGGAACCGGGGCAAGGAAATCGATAGCGTGGGTCTACCTCATCTGCATCAGGAGGAGAAAAACCAAATCCAGAAACTGCTAAACGTTGATGCAGGAAGGAAAAGCATGGGAAAAACGAACGGCCAAGATCAACCGACACGCAGCAGAGGCGGAGATAATCTACATCAGCAAGGCTCGGACAGCTCCTACGTGGGAAAGGGTAGAGGGGTAAGGCAGGCACATGACAGGCAGGTGACGGGGCATGGCCAGAATGGCCGAACAAACGGGGGGGACGTGTGAGCTGAGGCATCATTAAAGAAATATCTAGAACCAGCTCCGGAACTTGAGATAATGGGCAGGGGAAGGACGACACGTGGCAACAGGAGTCAATTTAGGCTACGGCAAGAGTAGCCGAACGGAGAAGGGAATGATGAAGCATGAAGTGGAAAGGACAATCCACGCCACTTTCCGAGATGGAAAAACCGGTTTGCATGACGGAAAAATAAATGGACAAGTGGAGGCCGGAATTTCTATAAGCCAAGTGGTGGCATGCTCGACACGACATTGAGTTAATAAACCCGAGAAAACAGATGGCAGGCTCATTCCGCTCGGCAAGAAGAATGACAAAGAACGGAAAGACGCCTGCTCACCTCTGCGACCAGCCCTCCTCATCGGCCTCAGCAAGAAAAGGTGGTATGTTTCCTTCTGTCCTCGTCCCTCAGACATGTATGCTTGTTTCTCTGGTCTCTTGGTCTGGCTGGATATGCTTTGGCCCTGTATGCAGACCCCCTGTCGCTGCGATGATAAGGGTCCCTCGGGCTCCTTTTGGTTTCTCCTTTCCCAGTCCCAGGATGGGGAAGATTTGATTTATGGTAGTGCTACGTCCTGCTCTGAGAGTCAGGCAGTTTGGGGGGCTTTGCCGAGCTTCGTCGAGCTTCGCCATGCTTCTGGAGGGTCCTAGCACCCCTGTTATTCTCTTCTCTCTGGATTTCTACCATGGTTGGCTCCAATTCTGTTCCTCCCCTCCGCTGACCAAGGCCGTCTGGTTTCTTCGCTCTGTTGGTTGGGGGGTTCTCCGGACTCCTGTAAGAAGGTGGCGGGTCTTTAACCACCGTGCCCATAATGGCACTGTTCCAATGTCACGTGAGACTACTCATGCTAAGCTCGTCGCCAAAATGGAACAGACCCCGATCAGGCTCTATATCTCTTACACTGACTCTCGGCTTTCTGCTGTGACAGGTAGGCCCAGAGGAAAAATGGCTCCAAGAAGGACCACTTCTAAACAGAAGAAGGAAGTCGGCACCAGTAGTCATTCAAATAAAAGAGGCAGGAAGCCCGACTTCGACAAACTCCTTCACCTGATTGATGGTTACATGACTGGTATTTCTCCTGAGGTCCGCGCTCTTATCCATGAATGGGAACGCGAGCTGAGGGAAATAAGCGCGAACCAAGAGATTCCCCGTGAGGACTGGGCTATAATCTCCGACCCGGGCACTTCCAGAGGCAGAAACTCGTTATTCAATAGAACGTTACAATTCTACTGGATCATGAAGCATGTGGTTGGCAGGGCCATGGAGGTTAACCAAGCAGTGCGCGAAGAGGAGGATGAAGAGCGCAAGCAAGCGGAAGAACTCCTCAAACGCCAACTGACGGAAGAATCAGCCTCCATAAAGAACATTCTCTTAAAAGAACTTGCGGCTGTCCAAGTGCAAGTTTCCAGAAACCATCTGCTGCTAAGAAACATGGATCAAATGACGCTAGAGCTCAAATGGGCCATTGAGCAAAAGATCCTGAAGCCGGGTGCTAACGACTCTAAGCCTACCCAGGTGAATCTGTCGGATGAAGATTAGTGGTGTGTTTATTTTCTCTACTGTTTTGTGATGAATCTGAACTATATCTGGGCACCTTTCTCTGTTACAGTAGTTAGCCTCGCTTTGAATAAGCAGAACAATGGTTACGATAGGAAGAAGGAATTAAACATTTTTAAATTTTGGTCCGGCTTTTAGGCCAAAAGGTGGCGGTCTGGTTTCCCTCGGGCAGGCCAGCCACCCGAACTCTAGTTTAATGTATTTTTGATGTTATATGGAATGAAGAATGCCTAACCTTATAAAAAAAAAAAAAAAAAAAAAATATTAGGATTAGATCCTAATGAAATAAATGTTGCTGAAGAAATTATTAAGAACAAGAATGCAGACATTCAAGCATTAAAAATAAAGTTGAAATTACCAACAACAGAACATCCTCAAGCTCAGGAAGTGGGGAAATTAGAGAAACAAAAAGAAAATATGCTACTTATGATTGTTGAGCAGAACATTCAAATTCAAAATATGGAAGAAAATATGGAAAAACTCTTGAAAGAGAAAGAAAAACAAATTAGTGCAGGAATTTTTACATTACAGACAGAATCAACCATCCAAGAAGCCACCGAAAAGTTGTCAAAAGCTATCGGAGATCTATCACCAAGGAATGTTGAAATAGAGAAACTAAAGGCATCACTGCAAAGAATGGAAGACAATAAACTTAAGGTAGCTAATGCATACATCTTAGAAGTACAAAAGAATTTCAAGCTTACAAAACAACTTGAAAAATATATGGATGAGTCAACCAGTGCAAAAACATTATCAGAAGCAAAGGAGAAAATTTGGGTTGATATCAATTCAACCATTTACGAATTATGGAAATCTATTGAAATTATTTTTGAACAAGAATAGTCGGTACATAAAGAAAAAGCAGCCATAGCAGAGATCGAAGAAGAATTGAACCACAAACTTGGAGAGGAAACAAGGATCATCAAAGTGTTAAACTCAAAAACTAAAGATGAGCTTGAAGATATGGGGATTGAAGACAGGATAGATGCAATTCTAGAAGTCAAAAGGGTGTTAACAAAAATAAATTTGATGTTGCAGTTGGAAAACAAATGCCAAAACTTAGAAACTCAAATCAAAAAGTTTCGTAGAAAGTTTTCTAGCCTTCAACAAAAAGGACTCCCATCCTTAAGAGATTCTCCTAGTCAATTGATTCCATAGGAAAATTACCATTACAAGTTACACGACATAGCAAAAGATAACTTAAAGTTTGCTCAAGTAAAAGGAATCATTGGTGGAAAATCTTTTCTAGAAGGTTTAAAAAATGATTTATTTATTTTACATGAGGTTCATCATATTTTTATCACTAAGCCATTGAAAAAAACACCGAGGTGGAAGAAGCTTACAGGAGGGTAATCAAGTTTTCAAGTCCAGGTGATGAGAAGTGGAATAAGTTCCTCAAACTTTTGGAGTAAACTGAAAACAAATTTTCAGGTGGCATTGTAGAGAAGACAGGAGAAGAATCAACAAAGTCATATTTCAAGGCAACATTTATAAACAACACCATTGAATAGTGTGTTGTTTCCACATAATTAGTTTCAAAATTCCTATTTTGAGTTGTATTAATTGGAAATATCCAAATTATTTTGGATAAAACTTTATTTTTTGTAAAAGATTGTATTAAGTTAGATATTTTTGAATTGTACCCTATATATACATTGTAATTCAAAGTAAGAGGGGTTGAACTTTTGAGAGAACCAAGAAACATTATTGTACTCTTCTGGAAATTTTTGAGATAATCAAAGGATTTTGACTTAAGTTTAGCATTTGTGTTCATGTGAGTTTTTCTTGTGTAATCATTTATGTTTTTCATCATATGTTCAAGGTAACATAGGAGTTAGGGTAAGGCTAAGTTAATCATTGACTTTCCTAAAAACCCACTGCAAAGTTATAATCATTACTGGGAATAGCTGATTGAATAGGTTGTTTAAATTAGTACCTATGCATCATTAAATTGTTTCCTTTTGTCATCTCTCGAGAATATGTGTGTTAGCTATAGAAACTTCTCTACATGCTTTTGCTATATCTAATAAATTAATTATCTAGGATGAATGTTTAATTATCAAATATCTTCTTCTTTCATCTATCACAATCAATTGAAGAATTATATGTTGTTGGGATAGAAGATCAACACTTTGAAAAATCTCTGAAACTTTTAGATTGTAATGGTTTGAATCATTGGTCATCCATTTAAATCAAATTCCTCACTTAGATTCTTTAGCACAGTTCCTGAGCCTAGAACTGTCTTCAAATATATTACAGTACCTTCAATTTTTTTGTGAATTTCCTAATGCTTTCACAAATGACCAAAGTATTTTTATTATGTATTACATTTTTACCATATAACACATTGGGTATGACTTCAATCATATGTGACCTACTTTAGTGGAGATGAGACCTACTCTACCTAAGGATATTTCAGCCTATGAACCTATTTAATGCTTAACATTACTTGAGGATGTCTCAACATCCTTTTCCTTTGAAAATAAATCCCTTCAAGCTATTATCTTTGAGTTGTGACAAAGTATCATATCTAATAGAGGAAACCATTCAACAAATGAACCATGTTGTGGAGAAAGGTTCTACACTTCAATCCACCCTCCAGCATTAAACACATTATTCCTGAGATTTTTTTTTCCAGGTTCAAGGTTTGTCATGTATTCTCACCAAGCGCAACCAACCATTATATGAGTTATGAGAACAAATTAAGAAATTAATGGCAGATGATTTTTCTCACATTGATCCTACCAAGTAGGAGACCATTTTTGCCCAAATTTGAGACAAAGATACCCATATTTCCGCACTAGAGGAAAAGTTTCATAAGACCAAACAAACTATATGGGATCTTAAACCTAGTGTGAAAGAGTAATATTTTCAGTTGAATTAGCTCAACTTTGTTGTAGATATCGAATGGAACACTTGCAACTCGCTAAAAGATCTAGATGTTGCTAATATTCAAACTTTTGTTGATTAGGCTAATATGTTAATGCAAAAGCGGAAATGCCACTTAGATACATATACTTCCTTATGTCATTCTATTCTTTAGACCATTCCTAAGTTCCTTATGTCATGGCCTATTAGGTCCTTCATTTCTTTGGACAGTTTTGAGCGTAAAGTTGTCATAGAAAAGAGAAAGGGAAAGTTGGAAAAAGAGTGGCTAAATTAATTAGAAATTAGTAATGAAAAGAAGAAAGTGGCAAGTTGAAAAAGGGTAAATTGATCAAGCATTTATCTTAGAAATCATAAAGAAAGCACAAAATAAGGATTGACATCATTAAGCGAGCATGAAATAGAACTAATCAGGTCAAAGAATAGTTAAATTTGATCATGTCAATCTGCGGAAGTTAAGTTGGACCACATCAAGGGAGTGGATTGCTTGATAGTGTCAAATAGGCCAAAGTTATATCAAGAATTGCAAGGCGAGTTGCACGAGAGAGAGAATTAGAGAAAGGGGATGACATGTTGCCAGAATTCATACTTGTGCTCTAAAATTGTATTTTTTATCTATAATTGAGGTTTTGGTGAATGATCTATGAAAGATCTAGGCGTGATGTGGTAGGTCTATAATTGTAACGCTGGTTGGGTCTAGTAATAATAAAAGGGAGACTACTTGGAGGGAGATTGGTTGTGAAATGAGTGTATTTGTGTGGTTATGCACCAATTTAAAAAGAAAAATAATTCATGTTCAGACTTATATATAATGTCCCTTTAATTCACTCTCATGTTTATTGATTCTTGATTTGCTCGACAATGGTTTAATCATTGTTGTTTTATATATAACTAGTAAAATGTATTCATTCACCTTTTAAAATCCCAACAATAAACCTGTGTCTTGGTAGTGCATTAAGTGAGACTTTCTTTCCTAGTGGAGGATCGAAAATGTCAATGCAAAGCTAGACTATAATGAAACCATTTTGTTGGCCCCTAAAGCAAAACCCTGGTCTCTGCAATATTTTTCGCCAACACTCTCACTCCGTTGAGGCATCAATTACATTTCACATCAATTTACATGATCAGTTCATATAATAGTAATACTTGCATGAAATATGACAAAAAGGGTTGTTACATCCATATCCTCATTCTATATAGAAATGATCCTTTTTTAGCAAGGAACACTTATGAACTTGATAAGAAATCTAAAAAGTTCTAAAATACTGATGTACAAAGATTAAAATTCTAAAAAAATTATGTATTAACATTGGATGTCAATAAATAATAATAAAACATAGGCACTAAACATTAAATCCAATCAAATTATTATCTTGGATTTGTTTATGATAACAATCATGAAAATTCCCATTTTTTAAGTATTTTGAATTGATTTTCGTCACAATATAAATTAGAACTATAATGTTGAAGGAATACATAATGGAGGCTGAAATCTTTTTTTTGATCTCGAGAACAATTGCAAAGATGCAAAGTTTTTGTATTGAGTAAAAGAGAAGGCTCTATTTGACACATATGTCACCCTCAAGATTCTATATAATTATCCTACAAATTGATAATCATTTTATAATAAATAACCTTAAAGTAAAGAGAGTACAACATTTATATAGAATCATGGAAAAAGATAAAGAAATACAAAAGAGTTTTCAAAATTATATATTATAACTAAAGGCAATACATTATACCATATCCTAGTTATAGAAGCAAATATATCCCCATTAAAGAATATCTATGACCATATGCTTAATGTATAAGAACAAGATAAACACCATGAAGTACAAGAGGTTTCCTAAGCCTGCCTCAAAATCTAGTCAAAACTACTTATGGCTCAAGGGTGATTGACATAAAAATGCTAAGCCTTGGCTAAAATATTGGGACATAAGAGAAGAGACCTTCACTTTGTAGAAAAATGATAACAATGTGATGTGATAAAAAGAGAGGATAAGAGCAACAATTAAGATACTACAAGGACATGATCAACTATAATCTACAAGATAGAAAGTATCTATTTGTTTTAATTAGCTAACATAAATAAATAAATCAACATTGGTAGATAGAAAGTATCTATTTGTTTTAATTAGCTAACATAAATAAATAAATCAACATTGGTAAAATAAAAAGGGAGTCTTATGAACTTTAATTAGACAATTCCTAAATGCTATGAATCAAAAGAATTTATTGCTAAAAATCAAAAGCACTTTCTCACCAACATTAAATCTCAATTTCAAATTATTTATTATAATATCAATTTTATAAATATTTTAACTCATCAAAACCATAATCACTTTAAAAAAAAACAAACAAACAAATAAAAATAAATTTTAAAACAAATTAAATAATTATTTACCAAAATTTAAAAAATAAATAAATTTTTAAAACAAATTAAATAATTATTTACCAATTTTTCTATAATATAAAAACATGGGAAACCATTATTGATCTTAATAAGGATCACTAATCATCAGCATCATTATTATATTAAAAATAAATTAATTTTAAAAGTCACCATGACTAAAAGAATGTTGAAAATACTTTATCACGCTTTTATGTTGCTATAAATATTATGTGCTATTAACATAATTCCCAACTCAATTATAATTATAATTTTCAACTCAAAATACCCACAGGACAAACCAAAAAACATAATTCTCAACTCAATTTACTTCTTGCCATAACATATTAAAGACGTGCGGGTGAAATTAATAGAAATAAATGATTCCAACAATTAAATGTAGTTGTAAGCAATGCATGTCCAAAACACACACGGGCTCTATAATAATGTTTATACTTAGATGAACAACGACAGGAAAATTGAAAAATGAAAAGGTTGTGTAGATTACACTAGTTTTTATATCATGATTATGATTTGTTAAGAATTAATTTTGGTATAAAAATGAATACAGTGATAAATTTTAATATAATTTTTTATAGTTAAAAAAAATATGGTTCTTTAAGTTTGGAGGGTTTTCACTCTTATCGATTGAATTCTTAATTAGCCTAGACGGAACTTAAGTGCTTCATTATTTTATTTTTCAAAATTAATTTACTAAGTATGTAATTAATTACATAATTTAATAGATTATTGCACTTTAAATTTTTTATGGTTTTAAAATTAGTATTTAAAAAAATATAAATATATCACATATGTTTATTTGAAATTTTAATATATTTTGAATTAAAATTGATGCGAAATGGATAATTTATTTAGTATAAGAAATATTTTATATATATGGGGTTTATTGGACCTTAATATTGTAATGTGATAAAGAATGTGATAAAGAGAAAGAATAGAACAAATTAAGATAATACACAGATATAATCAAATATATATATATATATATATATATATATATATATATATATAATTCAAAAAATTAAGTAAATTTAAATTTAAAGTATAGAGTGATACAATTTATTAATATGTAAATTTTGACATTAATTAATTGATTAAAAAATTTATAAAAAAAATATTGTTTGATAGATTAAGGTTTAAGATAGATTAAAGCTAATTTTTTTTTGTTAGTTCTTATATTTGATAATCAAAATATAACTAATACAAAGTTAATAATGAATCAATTGTTAATGTAAAATATTATACATATATTTTATTGAAGATAATGCTTTTATTAATGCACTATACTTATATTAGAATTGGTTTGGAGTTGGTTTGGGTTGTTGAAGATTGTTGATATATTCTCTCAACCACAATCTCCCAATTTAAAATTAGTTGGATCTAGTTCCAACTATATATATGTATCATATTTGTTATTGAAAGTGTGAGAAAAATAGTTTATTGTGTGTACAATTATTTCTGTTGTCATGGTATCAGTGCTAGTTTAGCCTTGACTCTCTCAAGAGAGGGGTTGTAATCATGCCAATTGTGCAAGTTTAAATCCTTATACATAGATTAGCATAGCATGTGAGATTTCTATGTGTCTGTGTTATTCTGCAACTAGAGGCAGAATCATTATCTTATTATAATCTGTGTGACGATGGAGACAATGCCGCAGAGAGCTCAATGGTGATGATAGGATCAATGTGTCATCTGTAATACAATTAAAAAGTGTAGGGGGCAAGCTTATGGAATGTGGTCATCACTACTTGCTCATTATGAGATGATGAGTTCAGACTAGAAGTGACTTTCAGGAGTTATTGTTACAACAAAGCCAAATAGCTCCGTCAATTAATCGATTATCATAATTGCAAGTTTCATTTGTTGTGCTACCTTACTTCTTATGTAATAATAACCTAATTGATCTACAATCATGCTAGAATTTGTGTCCAGATACATATTTATTGTCATGGAAGTTTTAGTTACTAGAATGGTCTTCTCCATTTTGTTTGCGGTCATTTTCCATTAGGATAGAGTTACATTTATGTCACACATATGAATAACATATGGCGAGCTAATTGCATTAATTTCCTGGTCTTATTTGTGCATTTCACATTAGTTTTTATGATTAAATGGATATGTTGTTGTTGCTTGGGTTCGAGAAGCTTCAATTCATCGCCTCTCTCAAATCTCTGTGGGGAGTGATCAACAAAGTCCTTAACAACAAAGTGTTTCTATGTACCCTTACTTTGTAAATCATCTTTATGTGGTTAAGTTCATTTCTATGTCCAATCACAGGTTGTTCATAGTGGTGTGGGGATATTGGTGGTGCCAAGTCCAGTGGATTCAACATACAACATGTGTCCCAAAGTGTGGGCTCTCGATCAAATTATGGAGAAGCATATTTTCTAGCCCATTGATCTGGAGAAGATTTTGCAGTGTTTTCTCTTGTTAACTTTTTGTGAAGGCCATTACAAAGATTTGGGAGCCATCTTCCATGATACGAAAGATCCTTCATGGCCTTTTGACCCATATGATCAAATTTAGTTAAAGCAAAATTGGGGATTCTCGAGTAGAAGACATAGAGAATCAAACCTGAGCCAATTGAAAGAGTTTCTATTCAAAGGAGAGCATTTGATTAGTTTTGTTGTCATAGGCTTTGTTGCCTTCTTTGTTGAGCAGTTTTTTGTCCCATTTTTTTGTTAAGTTTGTTTGTGAAATATTAAGAACCAATCATATTTAGCAGATTAACATAATTTAAACTAGTGGTTCTTATTGTATGCGATGTCACAAGAACACTCACTAGTGTGACTATGTTTACAAGTTTGTTATAGCCTGTGGTTCTTACAGGATGTGGTGACCTAAGAATAATGACTATTGGTTATAGTTTGAAGGTTAGTAAGTTTGTGTAAAGCAGGTTACTTTGTAAGATTGATTGTTGGATACATTTGACATTCAAATGACTTTCCTATATAACTAACAAATGCAGTGTGTTATGTGTTTGTTATATGGAATTTTTCCAATAAAATGGTTCAGTATCGAGACAACTTCCTTGGCATAACGACCAGTTGAAAGTACGTTAAGAAGTGTTGGTCCTATAAATATGTCAATGATGGTCAAAGGTAATTTTGTCTTAAATGCGTCAAGTGGTAAACTCAAAGTTATGGTTAAGAAAGAGTGTAGTCTATGCGATGCCAGATAGGTGAAAGTGTTAATGATGATCAAGTCAGAGAAACATCAGTGTTGCAATTTGTGATTCTAGTATTGTTATTTTTAATTAAGGGAGGGTGTTGAAGATAATGCTTCCATTAATGCAATATGCTTATATTAGAATTGGTTTGGAGTTGGTTTGGGTTGTTGGAGATTGTTGAGATCTATATATATATATATATATATATATATATATATATATATAATTGAATGTGTGAGAAAAATAATTTATTGTGTGTATAATTACTTTGTCTATCATATTTTTTTTATTTATTTTTGTGATATATTAAAAATTTTGTATCATTCTATCTCTATTGATTAAAATAATTGAAGCATCATTGCAAAACTAAATTGAAAAGAAAAAAAAAATAAAGAGGAAAAAAATTAGAAAAGTGAAATTTAAAATGTAATAAATTGAAATAGTAAAAGTAAGCAAAAAACTTATACTTAATGAAAAAAGATAAAATTGTTTCCATGGTCATTTTTTTCTTAGAAAATTTAATCTTGTGAAGAATATATATATATATATATATATATATATATATATATATATATATGGAGATAACGCTTCCATGCTAAGTTTAGAGTTGGTTTGGGATTATGTTGAGATAATATCTCCACCTCCATATTCAAGTTTGGAATTAGTTGGATCTAGTACCAACTATATATATGTATCATATTTTGATTGAATTATGACTGAAAAATATTTTGTGTGTAACTATGTTTTCTCTCTTAGTATTAGAGCCAATTCAGCCTTGACTCTCTTAAGAGAGGGGCTATGATTATGCCATTTCTACATGTTTAAATCCTCTGTATAGATAAGATAGCAGAGTGGTTTGTGTAGTGCTCATGTGCGAGATTTCAATGTGCTAATATACACACATTTTTCTTTTTGCTTTGTGTTTTGAGCTATTGGTGCCGCCAATTTTATCAAAAGAAAATTCCTCGCAAGAAGACATCCGCCATTTTCAAAGCCATCAGATTGGTGTTAACACAAAAATGAATAACAACCTTTTTCGTTTCAATTGCAGCAATTTTGCCTCTCTATATTAGGAAAATGTTGTTCAAAACTGTTGAATTCGATTTGCATTTAGCCCTTTGTGCAAATTAGGTTTATTCTTCCCTTCAATCAAGAGAGATCAAGTTCTTTGGATACGCTCTTCAACTCTACCCAAGGACACAATTGTCGCATGCATTGGGGAGCACAAAAGGATTATCAATCCCTAAGCTATGTCAAGGTCATTTGGGACAACAATTTGCAATTATGATTCCCCTGACAATTATATTTATCAAAACCCATGTTGAAATTGTTGACACAAATGGATCCGTGAAATCATAGGGCACTCATGTAGGAAGAAAATACGCCATGATCATGCAGATCTATTAGATATTAGATTATTTCTCTATTGTGCATGGTTTTCTCTCTTTCTCCTTTGAACGTGTGTTTTGTTCGGCCAAAGTGAAGCTACAAATTTGAATTTGTGACCATGTTATCTTTGGATTTGATGTATAGGTGCAAGAAATGTGGCCATGTCAACAATTTAGCTATTACTTAGGTATGTCATATTTATTGTGTGTAAAATTTTATAATGAAGAACCACATAATGAATAGAGTAACATAGTTCGAGTGAGTGGTTCTCGATGTTCTTCGGTGCCAAGAGAACATATCATTGATCTGATTATGTTTAGAGTTTTTTATATGATGATGGGTCTTGTTGTTATTCAATGCTTCAAGAGCATCAATTAGAGGTTATATTTTGTATGTATGTAAGTTTGTGTGTTTCAAAAGGGCTCAAGTGTATGATTGACTATTAGATAAGCTCAATACCTAGGCAACTTACCTATATAACTAGAAGTATGTTTTTCTATGCATACTACTAGAATGGAACCATGTTCATAGAGTGATTCAGTGTCTAGGCTATGTTTCAGGGTAGTCAAGAAGCATCTGGGTCCTGCAAGTACATCAATGATGGTTAGAGGTAGTTATATTTTAAATTGAGGTCAAGTGGTAGCTTGAAGTTGTGGTGGTGAAGAAACAACAGTGTCTATGAGATTCCAGAGTGGGTGCAAGCGCTCATGAAGATCAACGAGACAAAGATCAACATTATTATTGTAATTTGTGTTTTTAGAATTTGACATGTAAGCATTAGGGAGGGACTTGGAGATAATGCTTCCATGCTAAGTTTATAGTTGGTTTGAGATTATGTTGAGAGAATAGCTCAACCTCGGTTTTCAAGTTTTGAATTAGTTGGATCTAGTTCCAACTATATATGTATGATATTTTGATTGAATTATGAATGAAAAATATCTTTGTGTAACTATGTTTTCTTTTTTGTATAATAATGTAATATATCATGTAATTTTGCAATATATATGAGATGGTATGAATATGGCATGAATATGAGATGGTATGAATATCGCATCAATGTGAGATCCGGCATCCGAGACACGGCCATCATGACAAATTCGCGAACTGAAGATCCGATAACACGCGCTTTCCGTATTTGACCAAGGAAATAGAATGCGGATAAGGATTGAAGATGCGGTCACAGAAAATGGAATAGCATAGCATCTATAACAGTGTACATATTTCTGTTTTATAAGGAAGCCATCGACTGGTTCCCAAAAATAACATTGAGCAGAAAGAACCAAAGCAAAGGTCACCGTCCCCACTGACCTGACCACCATTATTACGCCACTTTAACTTGTTTGCTTTTGTACATTGTTGAGATTGGGACACATAGTGGATAATTTAAGTGGCAAATTTTGGTTTTTCACCACCAGACGTGCACATTACGATCCAAGGAAGTTCATTACAGCTTTGAGAAAGGTGGGCATAACACCAAATACAGAGGCAAATGATGAGCAAATATGAAAAATTCGTTTTCTGCCCAACATGATTACACAAGTGCCGATCACATCACAATAAAACTAGAACTTCTACGCTTGCTCTGCATTCCGAGAGGGAATCAATTACCTTTCCTTTTTTTCCCTTTTTAACTTTTATTCTTTTTCTTCCCCAGTCAAAACAATATATCAAATACATATTTTTAGTTTTCAAAAATAGTAAACATGCACTTTTTAAAACATAATTATTCACTATACTATTTAGCTATGATTAAAACAGAATCTAAAAGTGACCTTTCAGATATCAAAACATGGAAAAAACAGTGCTTAATTTACAAATGACCGTATAATAATAATTTAAATGACATTCACCAGTATCCAAGAGCACTGTTTTTTAGATAGCATATCAATAACATTGTTAAAATCTCTGTAGATATGCCTGACCTGTAAATCATCATATTGTTCTTGTAATGCCTTCAGCATTGTTGTTAGAATCTCTGTAGATATGTTTGACCATAAATCATCATATTATTCTTGTAATGCCCTCAGCATTCAAGATGAAGTCTAAGCATGATAGCCTTCCTAATAATCTAATCAATAGTGTTTTTGGAATCCCAAAAATTAAAATTTTTAAAAAAATTTCATGAGCAACAATCTTAAGAAAGGCCAAACAAACCAATAACTCAGCGTTATTAATAGTACTAGGCCCAAATCCTAACCTCATTTGCATACTATAATATATGCCATTTACATATGCATAATGTAAATATGTCTGACCTGTAAATCATCATATTGTTCTTTAATGCCATTAATATTCAAGATGAAATTTATGCATAATAGCCTTCTTATTAATCCAGTCAATAGTGTTTTTAGAATCCCAAAAACTAAAAATATTAAAATATTTTCATGAGCAACAATCTTAAGAAAGACCGAACAAGCTAATAACTCAGCTTTAGCAATAGTACTAAGCCCAAACCCTAACATCATTTGCATACTATAATAAAGGTTTATATCAATTACCATACCAGTTCCACAGTTTCCATTGACACATGCACCATCAAAGAAGCTTTTCAGATAGACATCCATTTTAATAATCAATCTATTCAATTTCTGCTTAGCTGAAATCTAATTAGAAACATATTCATTAAAATCATTCCTAATGTTGAAGAAAGAGATTAATTTGAGAGTTTTCAAAAAGAACTTTACTCCGATGATCCATATTGCCATAAAATATAGACGGGCAAGTAAACATGTTCATTAATGCTCTGTTGTTGGCACATAGACATGCATAACACAGTGTATTTTGGCACACTGTCTTTATTTTGCATGCTGTTTCCACATAAAATATAGATGAGCAAGTAAACATGTCCATTAATGCTCTGTTTTTGGCAAATAGAGATGCATTGTTATGCAGTGTATTTTGGCATTCTGTTTTTATTTTTATTTTGTATGCTGCTGCTTATATATCTCTAGCTCCCATTTATTTAGGACTCTGAAGCTTTCAGATTTCTGCACATATAACTATCTTTTGTTTTCAGTAATGAAGGATCGGTGTTTTTTCTCTTGAAAAAAAAATAAACCTGTTCATTAAAAGCATAACCACTCTGTCCACCTGTTCATTAAAAACATAACTACTCTGCAAAAATTTGTTCATTAAAAGCATAACTAGTCTGTCCACCTGTTCATTAAAATCATAACTACTCTATACGATTTTTTCTAGCTGAAATCTGATTAGAAACCTACTCTGTCCAATTGAACAAGGTGCCAAATTTCCACTATCATCTTAGAAATTTTGGGAAGGCTAAAAACAAATAAGAGAAGAGCTTCATTGCCAAGATAACTAGTTGGTTGAACTCGACCTTGGTAAGTGGGTGGACAGGTGCTTTAGAAGTTCAGGATAGCAGCGAACTCCTTTCCTGCAGAAGAGTACACCCGCATTTTGGGTGAGCGGTCCGACAAGGTTGGAAGACCTTGCTGGCAGACTCGATGCTTTTACATATGCTGAAGACGCCGCTGCTCCCGATGGCGTGAAATATGCGCCGTTCAGCATCAGATCTCCATTCGATCTCCAGTTCCAATGCTTCCATTCATCCACGTCCCCGTATACCCGCTTTGTTATCTCTTTCGCAAAAGGATTTGCAGGTGCCAAGAATCTATTGCCTTGACTGTTGATCGTGGGGTTTGCACTCCCACCAATCGCATACATTTCCCAGTGAGTGTAATCATTGTTCACCACATGGAAATATCCATGCCTGCACCTGCATTCATTCATCCATTCATTTATTGGCAATACGACTTCCACACTGTAGTGTAATATAGGAGGGAATGGAATGATGTTATTTATTCACCTGGGCATTCGTTGCACAAGACCACCTCCAAAATGGTTGTATGCAATCGTCACCCGCATATTCACGTCGGGAGTGTAGCTATCAGTATGACCCAACAACATCACCTGGAATGCTCAACACAAAAGCAGAGCAATATTAACATTGTTTCACAATATTTCGAGCAAAACAGAGCGGTCTACTGAAAATTACTCCATGGAAGTACCTCGTTGTGGTGAGTGAAATAGCTGTTTGAGATGGTAATGGCAGTGGAACCCATGATGGCATCGATGAGACCGTCAGCACAGTTGGACAAGGAGACATGGTCCACCCAAATGTGACTTCCTCCAAATATGGAGATCCCATCTCCATCGCAGATAGTTCTCCACCCGTAATGCGTGGGAGAGTCCCTCACCATAGCATTTCCTGCAGGCTTACAATCATGAACGTGAATGCCATGGATGATGATGTGACTCACATACTGAACGGTGATACAGGGCCCGTTTGCAATGTGGACATTCACACCCCTTCCGTCTATTGTCTTGTAACTGTTCATGAGCAGCTCCTCCTTTAACTGAATGACCATATCTCTCTCGAAGATGATCCAGAGAGGCTCTGTTTGAATGACGGCATGACGCAGAGTGCCGGGTCTTGGATTCACCGCATCATAATCGTTGGGATCGGTGACCAGATAAAATCTCCCGTTCTTGCCCCCAAGAGCATTCCTTCCGAATCCAATACCACAGTCCGCCAGGCGTTTCCTGTTCCTCACCCAATTGGGGTCGCAACGCCAGCAATCATCAATGGGGTTACCAGTCCCGCATGACAGAAAGGCCAGGTCCCGCCTTTTGGTGCTGTTGTCAATGCTTCTGGAATAGCAGAAACAATCCAAAATTCACGCTCAAACATTAAAACATTATTAACCTAATGCAGTTAACAGATTATCACAAACTCAATATAGTTGATCGTTGAATTTACCTTTGTACCATTTGTACCACGCTTTCTGGATCTTCTTCCAGGGCAGTGTTATTGACATTGGCATTCTCTGCTTCTCTCGAATTTTGAGCAAGCAGAGATCGAAATAGCTTTTCTGCCGTCCCTCCATGGATACAGAGGATTCCGATGAAAAGGGTGCAGCTCAAAATATTCTGATTCTTCATCTTAATAGACATTACTCACTACTTACAAATCTAACACAAATCTTTTAAAGTGAATAATGTGTTAAAAGAAAATGCGATGCTGCAGCTCTAAACTCTCCCAAGACATGAAAGGCAATTTGAAAATATGAGAACTAGAAGAAAAGGCAAGCATTATTGCAAGCAGAAGTGCTCGCAAATGGCAAGAGACCAGAGAGCGTTGCCGACGCAAGTGATAACTACCTCTGCTCTCTCTCACTCTCTTTGATGCACCATTGGTATGGCAACCCTCCCTCCCTTCTTATAGACAGAAAAGACGGTGGCATTGATGGAGGTACAGTATTCCTATGTCAATCTACTATTGCCTACTAATCATAGGAAAGCATCAGAGTGCATTGTAGAGTTTGGTCATATTTTCCCATCACGATGGCAACTACTTCTTGAAAAAAACCTCGACTGCCTGTAAGTCGTTCGTTGGTTCACATAGACTTTTTCTTGGTAAGTGTCCGCCACTTCGATGTCTGGTAGTAGTAGCATGCAGTATTTAATTCTGAAATCATCCATGCTCAGCTGGTGGGCGTAACCTGTCATGGTCAACAATGGAATGGATGGTTAAACATAACTGAATTTTAACATTATTAAATCAACACTATTGCCTTTCTAATTAGCGCGCAGTTACTGTTAGGGATTTAAGATCATTATCAAAGTGGTCGCTGCCGCAACAACCATAAATAACGAAACAAAGTCATCGAAATTCGAAGATTCTATAAATAACGAAACAGAGTCATTCGCCCTATAATTACGCAGTGCAGAGTGGTTACATGGAATTTTGAAAGGGTTTTGGATTTTTATTTAAAAATCTAGTTTTCATGTTTTATAGTTAAATTAAGAACTAATTCGTATCAAAACAAAGGGGATGGTGGAAAAAAATTTAAAGAAGCTTAAGAAGAATGAGTGTGTATTTTTTGCATTTTTAAGTTAGTGGAATCAGAAAAACATTTCATTTTGGCATGTGATGCTTTCAAAGACATCAGTAAGGACAATTATAGCAATATATTAGCATCTTAGCATTGTATTTTCAACTAGAGAATTGTTAGAAGATTAGCCCAGTTCATCATCAATTTGAATAAATATATATATATATATATTCATTCATACCATTAAAAACGCCCCATTATATAGACATGTAATAAGATCATTCTCCAATGAAGACCTTGTACTCCATCTGACTATGAGCATAACAAGTACAACAATTCACTTGAAGCACTGAAAGAGAACTTTCTTCAACAAGACATATTGAGAAAAGAGAAACATGAGCTACACCATAGATGTCACAGTCGCTGCAGAAAACATATGAAGGCTAGAAAACCCCTACAAGGTCCTCTCCATTTTCAAAAGCCTTCAAAAACTGATTCAACCCACTGATTGATCTTAGCACCCATAGACTCAAACCTGCAAAAAGTCTCTTCAGAAGTGCTCCAATGGCTGTAAAACTTATTCCATTAGCTTCAGAAGACCCAAAAATGCATGTCTAGCCTCTTTCTACTCCTGAAAAGACAAAAAAATCAAGAAGATATGAACTTCCCTAGCCTTTCTATTGGTCACTCTACAATTTCCCCAAAATCTGGCACTGGTCCTACAAGTTCACACCAAAATCCACTAACCGCGCACCATTTTCCCATTTTCCAATGCCAATGTGGGGTGCTTAATTTTTCAATTAAGGCCTTAAGGCCAAAAAACATGGTTGTGTGAAGGACCACGCGCTCGGGGGCTAAGGCCAACGGCCCGCCCCAGTCGGCCGAGCCCTCCACTCCAAAACCGTTGGTCATATTACAACCATATAAGTAGGGTCTGAGACCTTAACTCATGCCCCCACTCCACAGCATTACACTTACCGCCGGTCGACGGGGTTCTGTTCACATATGTCGTTGGTTGCATTTATTGTTTGGGTCACGGTTATGGGGGGCGAGAGGGCGCGGGGCTAGCCCTGCCCTTGGTCCCGCCCCTAGCCCGCTAGGGTGCAATGACCAAGGTTGGGGTTAAACCCCAGCCCCCACCCCCATATATAAAAACGTTATTATTTAAATATAACTCGAAAACTATAGGGGTTAAGAACCACAATTTAGGCAGATTGGTAAAGACTGTTCGTTGATTGTTGTGAGGTTGCGGGTTCGACCCTGCCCACTGCTGCTTGGACTTCGACCATATTTTGGTGGCCCTCGGGTTGCCACATGGCGGCCTCGGGCCGTACCACGTGGCAGCCTGTGATTGGCCACCCAAAACCAATAAAAACACGCCAAGTCAGCTGCCACGAGGACTGCCACGTGTCAAAACATGATTCGACGAAGTCCAATCATATGTATAGTTACCTTGCCACGTAGGTAGACTAGTCGGCCTGCCACGTTAGCAGTATGGATTGCTAACTGTGTAGTGGTAAATTCAAATGTTTGAGAAAATAGATAGAACACGTTAACTTTTTCATACGACGTTTGTTTGATGCACCGTTTGCGCTGTTGGAATTGTGGCGATGAGCACTACCCAATGATGCTATCAACAATGAATTTTGAGATAGTAAAATTATGAGCATTTTAGGATCCATTTGGATCATGCCTCCCCACAAAAAGGACTTTTGGTCTCCAAAATTCTTATAGACAGAATTCAGACTCATTACAGAAATTCCCCAAACTTTATTTGACTTATCTACAATCAAAAGAAACAATATGTTGCAAAATAGTGATTTATACATGCATCATTTTACAAAATGCCCAACAATGGGAAAAATGACATGCGCTTTACAAAGATATTTACCATATTCAACTAGACAAGTAGTTCGTCCATTTATTACCCAACTAGGTGAATGAACCCTCTACTTGAACTTGTTCTTATTCTTGAGTCGCTTCATGGATGGTCGCAACTTGCGCCACTTTTTCCTTTGTCGCTTCCTCTTCAGGTGCTTGCATGTCTTGCTTGCCCTTCTTAGGATGAAGTTGCAGATGCAATTTCTGGCACTTCTCGACCCAATGCCCACTGATATTACAATGGGTGCAAAATTTTTTGTGCTTGCTGCTTGATGACATTGTCTTCGAACTTAGAAGAGAGTCTTTCTTCTCTGTTTCATTCCCACATTCAAGCAACTCTTTCCTTTGCTGACACTTCTTCACACTATGGTTAGGTGAATGACAGAAAGTGCATGGAACCATATTCCATAAAACTTTATTCAATTGATCATGTGGCTCAAAATCAAAGAAACTATTTGAGTGAGGCTTATACCTTCCCTTGTTATCCTTTGAACCATGCTTCTTACGTGAGGAACTTGAATGGTGAGAAGAACTTGTCTTAGTCTCTTCTTCAACTTGCTCATCTCTCTTTAGAGAGGTCTTGCATTTCATGTCCTCCTTTTGCTTTAGAAACCAAGAAGGTACCAATTTCAGATGCAAATCCCAACAATTTGCCTCGTCATGTCCTCTCTTATGACAAAAAGAACATGATACCCAAGAGCTATCGTTGGAAGACCATTCTTCCTTTTCAACATAGCCCAAACCTTCATATCAAGGTCTCTCCTTTGCCTCAATTGGATGGATAATGCCCTGATTGTTCACTCCAAGGCCTCCTCCCTTGTAACCCATCTTGGACAAGAGCTTTATTCCTATGCCTTTTATATGCTTCTCAAAGGCTACAAAAGAGCTTAAATCAACATTTTCATGTAAAGAAACTGCATGTAAATGCTTACCATTTTCCTCATCTTTCGACTAAGGGACCAAGATGCTCTTAAACTCTTTCCTAGTTCTTGAGGTGTCTTCTTAGACTCTTTGTCTATCTTCTTTCAACTCCTTAGACTTTGGCACTGGTAGAACCTCATCCTCATCATCATATGGACAAAAGGTGTAGACTTGGCCATCTTCCTTCTTTGAGGGGCTTTCTACACTAGCCTCTTGTGTCATCCAACAATTCCTTCTTCTTCTCTGCCCTAGATGAAGTGGTGGAGGATGCTTCAAGGAAACCTCCTTGTGTCCCTGGTACATAGGAGGCATCCTCCATTTGACAAGCCATAGGTTCCATTCTTGCCATGTACAGAAGCTTGCTTAGTATTGGAGGGACTCTTTGCTTCTCTGGTAGTAGAATATTCATCAGTCTGTTCCTCCATAACATTCTGCAACATGAGGCACATCTTTTGCTTCTCTTCCTCAACAACTTCAACTATTCTTTTGAGCTCCATGTTCTCTTGTTGGAGAAATGCAATAATGCCCTCTGAATCTTGGAGACTATCGTGCTTTGAATGCATACCCATGCTTACTGAAGCCTCAGGTACAACATGGAGGTGAAACTTTTGGTGGAGATTGTAGCAACTATTCCCTCCTTCTCCTTGCTCCAATTTGAGAACCTGTACCCACAAGATTTCCTTCTCCTCTCTTGAGCTTCAACCTTGTAAGCATTTAAACACTTGCAAAATAATTAAATCCTCCTTGCACAAGTAAACCAATATCTCTGATACCAAACTTGATTTGAATGTGAAAGTTAGTGTTTACTGTGCTAAATTCCAATTCATAATATAAACAAAGTGCTTGAGGATTATGAGGTAAATTGCAAGTTAACCATGAGTTTTTATGTCTTTATATGTAATTCATGAGCTTAAAACATGAATTAAAACACTAAACAACAACATAACAACAGAAAAAACATCACCATAACAATAATACACTCAACAATTGATGAAGGATTTCACCCCTCTTGGGCTACGTCTCCTTGGTCCAGCTTCTAATGGCTTGACCCAATCTCATTATGCTCAAAAGACTTCAGTGATAAAGAGTACATAAAGAGTGGCTAGTTTCCCCTTCAAGGAAACATTCTCCTGCAAATAAATCTCACTCTAAAAACATGACAACCTACAGTCAGTCATGAAACAATCAACAAGAAAAGGGTTCTCAAATCAATACCCCATACTCCATCTGACTATGAGCATAACAAGTACAACAATTCACTTGAAATACTAAAAGAGAACTTTCCTCAACAAGACAGAATCAGAAAAGAGAAACACGAGCTACACCATAGATGTCACAGCTGCTGCATAAAACATATGAAGGCTAGAAAACCCCTACAAGGTCCTCTCCATTTTCAAAATCCTTCAAAAACTGATTCAACCCACTGATTGATCCTAGCACCCATAGACTCAAACCTGTAAAAAGTCTCTTCAAAGTGCTCCAATGGCTATAAAACTTGTTCCATTAGCTTCAAAAGACCCAAAAATGTTTGTCTAGCCTCTTCTTGCTCCTGAAAAGACCAAAAACTCAAGAAGATATGAGCTTCCCTAGCCTTTCTGCTAGTCACTCTACAATTTCCCCAAAATCTGACACCGGCCCTACAATTTCACCCCAAAATCCGCTAACGCGTGCCATTTTTCCCATTTTCCGGTGCCAATTATGGGGTGCTTAATTTGTCCATTAAGGCCAACAACCCTTCCCCGTGGGCCGAGCCCTCCACTCTGAAACCACCGGTCATATTAAAGACATATAACTGGGGGTCCGGACCTTAACTCCCACCCCCAATCCACGCATTACACTTACCGTTGGTCGGCGGGGTTCTGTTCACATATGTTGTCGGTTATGTTTATTGTTTGGGTCACAGTATTTGTGGGGGGGGGTGGCTGGGGGGGGCGCTAGCCCGACCCTTGGTCCCACCTATAGCCTACTAGGGTGTGGTGACCAGGGTTGGGGCTAGATCCCGACTTCCACTCCCATATATAAAAATGTTATTATTTAAATTTAACCTAAAAACTATATGGGTTAAGAAGCACGATTTAGGCGAATTGGTAAAGACTTTTGCTTAATTGTTGTGAGGTTGCGAGTTTGACTGTGCTCGCTGCTGCTTGGACCTCGACCATACTTTGGTGGCCCTCGCGCTGCCACGTGGCGGCCCCCGGCTGTGCCACGTAGCAGCCTGTGATTGGCCATCCAGAACCAATAAAAACATGCCAAGTCAGCATCCAGCAAGACTGCCATGTGTCAACACGTGATTCGACGGAGTCCAATCGTATGCACAGTCACCTTGTCGCATAGGCGGCCCATTCAGCCTGCCACGTCAGTAGTACAAACTACTGACTGTGTAGTGCTACAATTTTTTTGCCAAATTCGCCTACTTGAGAAAATAAACATAACATATTAACTTTTTCATACGACGTCTGTTTGATGCATCATTTGCGCCGTTGAAATCTTGGCGATGAGCACTACGCAATGGTGCCATCAAAAATGAATTTTGAGACAATAAAATTTTGAGCCTTTTAGGATCCATTTGGATCACCAAGGGTAAAGCAAGCAATGAACCCTAGACCACACCACAGGGCCTTGATCCCCCATAGCCTCTCAGCCAAGGTCAAAACCCTAGGGAGCCACCATGGATACAGAACCACACTCCCTGCTTACCAAAACTCATCTCCCAAGCATCCACGCTACATTTCCTTCGCGACCAACCTACAATTATAAACACAGTAGGAGCCTCCCATGTATGTGTGTATTGAATGCATTGAGTTTGCATGAGTGTGAAGTTATGAAGCGGGTGGAGCTAAAGCAGGTCACGAGGGTCGCTTTGGTGCCACTTGTACCACCGTCCAATCACCCCCATCAGGGAATCATACTTCTCAAGTTACTAGAGTTTAAAAAATCATAAAAATAAATTGTATTATAACTCTAGCTAAATATATTATTATTATTATTATTATTATATAAGTTAAACAAATAGACATTTAACAATAATATATAATAAGATTCTTAACCATGGAGATTCATCTCAATTTTGTCATAGATATTCGTAATCTGTAATAGATTTTATTACAATATCATAGTTTATCAATACCACATACCCGAAAAAGCATAACTCATTCCATATGATACTTGTTCATATCACTTTTTCTAATTAATAAATTTAATTAAAAACACAAAAAAATATAATTACTTCATAAATAAATCTTAACTTTTAACTTAAACATACTATTTAAAATATTCTAAAATATTTTATGAAAATTATATCTCTACTGATGATGATGATGATGATGATGATGATGATGATGATGATGATGATGATGATGATGATGATGGTTAACGTCCGCTGAGACCAAACAATGATCTATCGGACCTAAATAAACAAATTATTTATTTTGATTTAAGATTTTATTCCTATGCTTAAAAAGCTTGGAGAGAAGCCTCCCGAGCTCACTATAATTTTGACATTGTAAAAGGCTAGGAAGGTCAGTATTGTAACAAAGATTGTGAAATTGAGATCTAATGTGGTTGTATGCAGGGCTCTCTAAGATGAAGTGGTTTTCATCCTCGATGCTCCTATTCTCACAAATATGGCAGATCCTTTCCATCCATGGCGTTTTAGGAACTGCCCAATGACCTGTTTCACTATGGAGCTCATGAGAATTCGTTCTAATCTTTGCTATATTAATTTTCTTCTTTGAGCCAGTTAAAATAGAGAGATACTTTTGATCTTCAAGGGTGGGGTTGATGACCTTCTTATAATAACTTAATTTTCTTTTAGACGCTAAACCTTTCTCACACCACAATTTTTCTTTGAACTTAGAAGTAACAATATCTTTAATGTTATTTATGTTTTGCAAAGCATCATTCTCATTGATCTCCCAATAGTTTAACCAGGCCCTTGTGTCTTTATGCCATCCTCGGTTGAGCCTTAGGTGGTTTTGGCTGGAATTTAAAGCTAGCTTAGGAAGTCTATTATCGTCTATGTTATTGAGCTTGTGCTTGTACAACAAAACCCTAAGCATAGCTAGGCTCTCAATAGGGGAAAGACCTGCTTCTATAAGGAGAATAGGATAGGGTGTATTACTTTTAATTTTCAGGTTATAAGTTATAAAACGCTTTTGGATTTGCTCAATCTTTCTCCACGATTCTCTGGAGATGCTGCAACCCCAAACCTCACAGCCATATAAGATAACAGGAGTGACTAAAGTTTCAAAGAGGAACTTCTTTTTATCCCACATTACGAGGTTTGCTGTTTTACAATTATTTTCAAGACCAAAATAAGCTTTCCACCCCCCATTGATCCTTTTCTCAATGCTATGGTTCTAGTTGAGCTTGTGATGGATATCAATTCCTAGGTACTTGTAAGAATACACTTCCTCCAAGTTATTATTGTCATACATAAAATTAGCGTAAGTGTCCTTCTTGGATTTGATAATCATAACTTTTGTTTTGTTGTGTTAACAGTCATACCCATGGTAGAGCAGAAATCCTTAAGAAGCTTGAGTTGCTTATCAAGATCAGAAGGGCACCTTGCCAAAAGAACAATATCGTCAGCATAGAGAAGAAGGATAACGACTATCCCAGCTAAGATCATGCCATCACATCCTGCTTCTTCTAAATAGCCTTTGAGCTTATCGATGTAAATGCCAAATAGGGTAGGGGAGAGGGGACAACCTTGTTTAACTCCGACGTTACACTTAATATCTTTCGACCACCCCTCATTGCTCTTTAGCTTGGCAATTACATTCTCGTATAACCTTATAGCAGCAGCTCTCAACTCAAGAGGAACCTTTAGCTCTTCTAACCTATTCCAAAGATTGTATCTAGGAACCGTATCGAAAATCTTTCTAAAGTCTACAAAACAACAAAATAAATAAGTTCTAAATTAAATTAAAATTCTAAATTTTTTATTAATAATTAAATAAAAATTCTAAATTTTTTATTTCAAAATAAACATATAACTAATTCTACATTTACTTAACAATTATTAATAATTAAATTAAAATTCTAAATTTTTTATTTCAAAATAAACATATAACTAATTCTCAATTAATCAAACATTAAATTCAATTTACCCTAAAATATAATTCCTCGAAAAAAAATAACCCCGACAAATTTTTACTTAACAAACTAATACCCACGAGCATTATCTAAAAATCATGCCCATGGAAACAGAACCTCGAACGAGGAGCACTATGTAAGAAAAAATTTGTTATTTCACTTGGTAGATGACCCTTGTGCGTACATGTGGATATCTGAAGATGGGGTCCACGCAGTGATTTTGTGGGCTTTGACACAAATGCATAGTTTAAAATAAGTTTGGACTAATCCATAATGAAGCCCACTTGGAGATAGATGGTGCTTCCTCCGGCCATAGGATAGACAACCAATCTTTAGTGATGCCAATTTTTTGTTTTTTGTTTTTGTTTTTTTCGAAAATTCAGGTATTTTGAGTGAGTCTATTGGGTTCAGTTGCACAATGGATGTTTTATATGTGGG
Organism: Pinus tabuliformis; assembly: GCA_031772625.1. Classification (NCBI taxonomy): domain Eukaryota; kingdom Viridiplantae; phylum Streptophyta; class Pinopsida; order Pinales; family Pinaceae; genus Pinus; species Pinus tabuliformis. Next base: position 1,595,051,360 of record CM062804.1, read on the forward strand.
AAGGTGTTTGAAACTTGTTTAATTTATTTAGTTTTTTCTAGATAGGTTAAATTCAAGAGTATAGTGATCTTCTTATTTTTACTAATTTTTAATTAAAAATAATAATAATAATGTAAAAATTATAAACAATAATTTTTTTAATTTAAAAATAAATAAAATAAAATAAAAACTAATTCAAAAAATCAAAATCACATCGCTTGAGTCCACATGTCGAACGATGTGACCGTGACTTATCGTGGACAAAGTATTTATTTTTTATTAAAAGAAAAGAGAAAACAATGATCAAGGCGACCAAGCAACATGGGTGAGATCAACAAAATGAAATAAACTAACCTTCGGAGGGTAAGTGGTATATTTTTAATCTTTTAATTAGTTTTTTAATTAAAATCCGTGATAGGCGTAACCTGTCAAAGTATGCTAAATTTTCGTTAAGTTTTCCAACTGAGACGTGGCAACAATGAGTAAAGATGAGGATAGTTGTGGGTTGGACGAACTAGAAGGAGTTGTTAGATTGTGTTATGCCGTGGAGGGAAGGCCGCATATGGAGGGGTCACTATGGAAAAAATAATGGCGGGAATGAAAGCGTCCAACAAAAGTACGAACAATGTTGTGCCATAAAACGGACGACATGATCCATGGACGTGAAGAATGCAAGCGGCATTGCTGAATATAGTCATAAAAGGTAGAGCAGAGTAGTGATGTTTGTTTGGAAAAGAACGAAAAATTTAGTATTGTTTTAATCCAATTTCGTGGAATTTTTTGAAAATTTAGGTTATTATTGTCAATTTTTATATTTTTGGGTGTTTCTGGGTTTTGATGGTACTGAATTCTTTTGCTAAAGCAAGATTTGGACTTTCTTTTTCATTAATAATATCAAAATTTACATCAATCCACTAGGAGTAGTGGACCAAGGGAGAGACCCCAAAACCAAACCAAGAACGGGCCCGAGGCAAAAGCCACTGCCCCTAAAAAACTAACCTCTAAACTTTTAAAAGCTAAGCAAAGTTAAAGCCAGCAATGGAACCAAAGCAGCGGTCTAAACATATATCTTAATCAAGAGACCACCATGAATTTGTAGAGCGAACCATGGCCATAAGCAACCCACCAACCTTTTCAATCCGCCAAAAATAAAGAGCAATCACACTTCCCGCCAACCTTCATACCTGTCTCTTTAATCTTCACCGTTGAGCCAGCTGACCCAATCCAACGGCTGAGGACTAAATCGCAATGTAAAGAAGCGCGACACTTACCCATCTCGACCACCAACCTGCTCGATCATTCCCAGCCATCGATCCGCTTCGTTTGATCCAACAGCAGAGGATCATATCGCACCAACCAACATCTCTGAACATTAGCGTGCGATGAGGGTGGTATTCAAACCGACCCCACTGCCACGTGTAGTCCTCTGTATGGAATCGCTTCAAAATCGGAAATACCGTTTTCCACTTGCAAAGCCTGCGATCGCTGGAAAGCCACCCCCAACCTGGTATGCCGATTCCAGACGGAAAACTCATGGTTTTGCGGCTGCGGGAGTGCCTCTCGTTGTGTCATTTCTCCCAGAACTGAGGAAAGAGGAAACTCCCGCCCAACTGCCAATCTTCGAAGACCTAGAGCCATCCGACTGACTACCACTTGGATTGCTATAATCAATTGGATTCCATATCCATAGCTCTACTTCGAAACACGATCCTGTCTTCATCTGCCTAGTCATGACAAATCGCTTTTAACCTACTCTGAGGCAGCTCTTGCCAGTTCAACACAATCCTGTTCTCTGTGCTGATCACACCTTGATTGGCCAGAAGATCCGCCAATTTATTCGCTGATCTTTGAACATGTTTAAAGCTAACTGTACGAAGGCTCTGGAGGTGATGTTGAATCCATTGAAAGCCCTGGATCAGCCTCTAGTTCTTTGAGACTTTTTCTAGCTTTGTTCCCCAGCTGATCCTCTTGACCGATTTGATGATTAGCTCAGAATCAGCTTCAACTATCACATTTTGTCGGTTTTCCTGTTCCAGGAAATCTAAACATTGCTCCATAGCCATCAATTCTGCCATGTTATTGGTGGCTTTTCCTAAATGACAGTGGAAGATGAAAAGGACACTTCCATTTTCATCCCTTAACACACCTCCATAACTAGCGGTCCCCAGGTTGCCTTTTGAATCCCCATCAATGTTGAATTTCAAAAAACCCTTAGGGGGAGGATGCCAAAAATCTTGCTCAGACACCAGGGAGATTACTTTCCTATCCAGTCCCTGAGGAGTAAGACCCTGCAAACCCAACTCACAGAGAATTCTCAAATCAGCTGCAGAAGGAGGGTTCTTAGGAAGATTTCGCACAATATTGCCAACCATTTCCTTGAGTTGTTTTAAGATCAACTCAAAAATGCATTGGGATGGCCTCTTTTCATTTTTGAAGATCTGTTGTTCCTTCCTTTCTAGACATTCCAAATAATGAAGTTTGGAAAGAGGGTCCATGCTGACTAAGAACTTCATTATCTGAAAAGTTTCTTCTCCATTCGGTTAGGGCGTTGATGATATTCCCTTTGTCCCTATCAGTCTGTTGGAAAATGGTGGCAAAAAAATCACACAAACTGGAGGTAAAAATGCAATTGTTGAGAAGGTGCTCCATAGTTTCCTTTTGAGCTTCACAAAGTTGACATCTGGAAGGCCCTAGAATACCCCTCTTCCTAATATTATCCCAGGTCAAATTTTCCTATGCTGAACCAGCCACATGAATAGTTTAATTTTCATCCAACCTTGGTGTCTCCATAGATCTTGCCAAATCTTATCCGGAGCTTGAGAGTTAAGGTCAAGGAGAATGAGTTTTGCTTCCTTGAGATTAAAGGCACCCTCATTATTGTTGCCCCATCTTAGCTGATCTTGCCCCTCTGACTTCAAAATCTTCCTTTGTTCTAACATTTTTTTTAGAGTCTCTGCTTTAGCCTTCAGGGGGTTGTCATCCCTAAAATCAAAGTTCCTCCAGGTTCTCCATTTTCCATTACTGTTGGTTTGATCCCAAAAGTCTTTTACTTTAGATAACCCTTTGATATCTGTTTCTTCCTTGAGATCCCTCAAGTCTTCTTTTAACAATATAGGTTCTTGTTGCCATCTATCCTCCCAGAATAGGCCTAGGTTTCCCTCTCTGATTTCCCAGAAGCTGTTTCCTTGGACTAAGCCCCAGTTATCCCAGGCCTTATTCCAAATGTGTGAGCCCTTTCTATGTCCTGACATTCTTATTAGATCATTGTTTTGCCAAGTGCTGGCATATTTTTCTTTCCAAATCATTGCCCACTGAGCCTCTGGGTCTTTAACCCATCGCCACCATAATTTAGCTCCTAAAACCTTGCTTAGAATCTCAGGATCATCCAATCCCAGCCCACCGTAGTTCTTAGGTTTGCAGATTTTTTCCCATGCAACCAAGGCCCATTTCTTTCGTTCTTCCCCCTTCCCCCAAGAAAGTCTCTTTGTATGGTTTTGAGTTGATGCAGGACTCCTTTCTGTGCTAGGAGAGCAGATAGCATGAACACTGGGATTGATTGTAGGACAACCTTGGTTAGCACTAACCTACCAGCCAAATTTAAAGATCTAATAGTCCATTTCCTGATTTTGTCTTGCAATTTGTTAATCACTGGCTCCCAGATGCTCTTGTGTAATGGTTTGGCCGTTAGAGGAACTCCCAAATATTTTGAAGGGAGGAACTCCCTTTGAAAGCCCAGAATTCTTGAAATATTTCTTTGAATAGCAATGTGAGTATTAAAGAAAGAAATCTTAGATTTGGAGAGATTAACTTCCATACCTGAAGCCATGGCAAAGTCTCTCAGGATTTGCTTATAAGCTAGAGCTTCTTTGACCGTGGGGATACCCTGCAGCATGGTATCATCAACAAATTGTTGATGAGTTAAGGCCTGACCATCTTCAGAAAGTTGGATGCCTTTGACTTTACCAACTACTTTAGCATGTTTGATTGCTCGACTCAGCCCTTCCATCATGAGTATAAAGAGAAAGGGAGAGAGTGGATCTCCCTGCCTGAGGCCTCTTGAGGGAGTAAAAGTCTCCGAGGGAGATCCATTAATGATCTGAATTTAAAACTACTTGAAATTTGTTTGCAAGGTATTCAATTCAGAATTAAACATGTTTAAAATATTTCCATGTCTTGTAGAAAGAAAACACATGAAATTTTCAGCTGTTCATGACCCATTTAAGCATAGCAGAGTTACTTCCTTTTACTATTTAACACATTAAAACGAATTTGTTCTGCAAAATAAATCAACCACAAATGCAAAAGAAGTTGATAAAGCAGTTCACCCCCTCCAGGGCTATGTCTGCTGGGTCCAAAGCTCCCAACCGGGCTTGTCCTTGTCTTTATTAAATGCTCAAATTGAAAATACAGCTGAATAGAAGCATCTACAGGAGAAATAGATGGTAAAAATGGATTCAGAACACTTGAATCCTTTAGGATTGACTATTGGATCACCTCCAATGGATACCTGCAACCCTATACAGTCTTCACAAAACTGGGCCCTGGTGGCTCCTAGAACTTTCACGGCTCCAAAACCTCTGCAAATGACCTCAGATGGCTGTAAGACCTGCACCAATGGCTTCAGAAGGTCGAAAATACCCAAAAAAAAAAAAAAAAAAAAATTGTCCAAAACCGCCTTTCCTAGCCAAAGTTATGGCCATTTACTCCCAACTACCAGCTGTCCCTACAAAAACTCCAGCTAACTTTAGTTAACTCTAGATAGCTCCGCCAATTATGGCGGGTCCGCCAATTTTGCCATGTCCGCCAAAATTTCCGCCAAATTCGCTGGTGGTTGGGGTTGGCCCACGGTTCTCGGCCCAAGGTTATATGGTATGGGGGCTGGCCGCTTAGGGGCTGGCCCCCTTCATTTCCCGCCCATCAAGCCATTTAAAATTTAAATTAACATTGTTCCAAACATAATTCATGTTCCAACGTTTGGCCCAACGGTAAGCCATAGCGCTTGTAATGAGGAGGTCGTGGGTTCGATCCTCCATCCATTCAAACAAATTTTAATATGAAACGAATACATTTGCTGACGTCATCCAGGGGCCACGTGGCGGCCCCAGGCCTGCCACGTGGTAGCTTCTGATTGGCTGTGCAAAGAGAATATTCTCTGGAATATTCTGCGGAATATTCTTTTTTAAATTTTTTTTGAAAAATTAAAATTTCTAATGTTATGGACAAATTTTTCTTTTTGCCATAACTTCCTCATACGACGATCGTTTTTCAAACCGTTTGCGGCACCGAAATTGGAAAGACGAGCACTTTCTAGTTGTTCAACTTTGAACCAGTTCTGAGCACTTTAAATTTTGAGCATTTTACGACACTTAGGACATGAGCACCTGATCACGCCTCCCCATTGGGAAGCTTTTGGACCCCAAAAGCCTTCAACTACCTATTAAAGAGGTGAGGGTACAGCTCCCTCACTCTGTCCACCTCCATCCACTTTGCCTTGTTCGGTTTGCTGCCTTTGAAACCAACCCGAACATAATCTACACTGCCCCTTCTTGAAGTGCGTGTCCTTCTGTCAAGGATTGTATCTTCTTTCAGCTCATCTAAGAATTCTGGCAAGAAATCTTCTATAGATGGCAGCTGAACAACATTTTCATGATCAACAATCAAAGGAGGTTCATACAAACATAAGTTCTCCACATTAACAACAGAATACATTTGCATGTAGGAAGGCAAATCTAATTGAAAAGCATTATTTCCAACCTTCTTGAGGATTTTGAATGGACCATAACGAATAGGCTTCCGCTTTTTACCTTCTCCTTGCATCCTTTCCTTACTAATGTACAGCCATACCTCATCCCCTTCTTGAAACTTGTGATCGACTCTATGCTTGTCATGTCTTTCCTTGTACTTGCCTTGATTCTTCTCAAGCTGTTCTTGAATTTGTTGATGTATTTGCTGGATTCTTTCAATGAATGAACGAGCTTTGTCAATATCACTATGTCCCTCAATGGCGACATCTTTCTCAAGAATGAAATCAAGAGGTGATTTTGGCAAGTAACCAAAACAAGCTTCAAACGGTGAGGTGTTTGTGGAAGAGTGCTTGGCATGGTTGTAAGCATGTTGTATGTAGTGCAAATGTTCATCCCACAGCTTGGGATGCTTGCTGCAATATCCTCTCAAGAGGTGCATAATGGTTCTGTTCACAACTTCGGTTTGTCCATCTGTTTGCGGATGGAAAGCAATAATTTTCTTCAACTTTGTGTCCATCATCTCCCATAGGTTGGACCAAAAATTCCCCACAAATCTGGAATCCCTGTCACTAATAATGGAAGTAGGCAAACCAAAGTGAATCCATACATGATGAAAAAATAATTCAGCAGTTTGTTCAACAGTTATAGTTTTCTTACAAGGCATAAGTATACACATTTTGCTGAAACGATCAACTACTACATATAAATAATCATGTTGCTTTCGAGATTTTGGCAAACCTCCTACAAAATCCATAGAAATGCTCTCCCATGGTCTAGAAGGTACCGGCAAAGGAGTATACAAACCAAGCTTCCTGTTGCTAGGCTTGCTTGTAGCACATAATGAACAACCTCTTATGAACCTTGAAACAGAATCTACCATGCGAGGCCAATAGAAATACCTCTTTAGATGTGCAACTGTTTTTCTCACACCAAAATGGCCAGCAATAAGAGAAGAATGAGCTTCTCTTATGACATTTACCCTCTCCCCTTGTGGTATACACAACTTTCCCAAATGAAACAACAAATTGTTATGCATGTGATAGTCATTTTCCTCTACATGATTTACTTTACTCAAATTAGCATACACATCTTTAAAGTCTTCATCAGATGCATATTGTTCTATGTAACTATCATGTACAATGAAATCATTCTTAAGTAAAGTAACAGCACCAATAATAGGCCTTGAAAGCATATCAACAACCTTATTCAAAGTACCTTTCTTATACCTTATTACCAAATGGAACTGTTGCAAGAAGCCCATCCATCTGAAGTGTCGTGACTGTTGTAACTTGCTTTGTGATTGCAAGTACTGTAAGGGCTGATGGTCGGTATGTATAACAGTTTCTTTGCCCATCAAATAGTGTTTCCACTTTTTGACGCTTTGTACAAACGCATACAACTCCTTATCATATGTAAGATAATTTACAACAGCACCATTAAAAGTTTCAGAATGAAAAGCAATAGGCTTACCATGCTGTAGAAGAACTGCACCCATAGCATAATCACTAGCATCAGTTTGTATCTCAAATGGCTGTCTCAAATCCGGTAATGCAAGGACTGGAGCTGAACTAATCTTCTCTTTCAAAGATTCGAAAGCTTTTTGCTGCTTGACCAAGTCCTCTGATATAAGGTTTGCTTGTGACCCACTATCAAAAAGTGTGTCAATTTTAGTATGTTTTGAAATCACCCTCACATGAAACAGTTCAATTCTTTCTTCCTCATTAGGAGCTTGTACATGGCAGTTTGAGGTACTAGTGCTGGCTTGAGTTTCAAATTCTTTTCCCTTCAAGTTTTTCAAACCCATGGCTGCAATTTTGGTTTCATCACCTGAATCTTCCCCTAAATCCTGTGGTGTAGATGTAGTAGCAGCAGTTTTCTGTTTCCCTTTGGATTTGTTAAATTGAGGTCTTTTTTCAGGATGTAATTTCCAACAGTTTTTCTCCTCATGGCCTGGTTTAGAACAGTGTTTACAGATCACTTTCTCACTCTCCTGTTTGACAGATGCATTCTTTTTGCTCTTTCCCTTGGAGGTTTTCTCTTTGTTTTTCCCCTTGGGGGGCTTGTTTCTACCCTCTTCAAATGTGTTTTTTCCCCTTGCCTCTAAATGGGTAGCTTGGACACAAACCTTGTCCAGGCTAGTAGGGTTAAACATCAAGATGGTGTGTCTAAGGTAGCTATGCAAGCCACCGATGTATTTCAGCAAGGTTTCTTGGGTCTGTAAATCTACCCCTAACAAGAGAGCTCTTCTCCTGAATTATTGGGTGTAGTCTTGGACACTCTGACCCTTAAGTTGTCTGAAATTTTGCCAATTCATAATGGCTTTCTGCATGTGAGCAAGAGGATAAAACTGTTTTTTAATGGCTAACAGAAATTCAGGCCATGTTAAGGTAACCTTACCAAATTTCTTGATCTCCTCTTTAGTCTTAGCCTCCCACCATACCAATGCTGCTCCATCCATTCTCAAAGAAGCCAACTGAATCTTTGTGGCATCATCATGCATATTTTGGATCCTCAAGTAAACTTCCAACTGCCTAATCCAGTTGTCAAGATTTTCTGCATTCACTTCACCATTAAACATAGGTAATTCGAATTTTACATCAAGCTTCAAAAAAGGACTTTTTCCAGAGGATCTATGCTTATGAACAGAAGAAGACGAGGATGAAGAGGAAGAAGGTGAAGATGGGGGTGGTGGATCACCATTTCCTCCATGTTCTTTCTTGGAATGATCATCATCCTTCTTACCTCCTGAAGAGCCCTCTCCTTCATGTGGATGTTTGGACCCTTCTCCAGCGAATTTCTCATTTCTTTCTTGGTACAATATCCTCACCATTTCAGTGAGGTCTAAGAAAGCCTTTCTGAAGACTCTTTCTTCTTCTCTTGGATCTGTCTCTGTAGGAATTTCTCCTTCATGTGCAGACATTCTTGAAGCTTCTGCTGAGACTCTTGAGGGTGAAATTGAAGGTGGAGGTGATGGCTCTCTGGCCTTCCTTGATTGAGGATTCTCTCGTTCTCTAGTCAATTGTCCTTCCCCTCTTTTAAGTTTCAACCTGGTAAGCATCAATACTTTGCAAGACAGTTAGAAGATCTTTGCACAAAAACCATGAGCTTTGATACCAACTTGATCTGAATTTGAAACTACTTGAAATTTGTTTGCAAGGTATTCAATTCAAAATTAAACATGTTTAAAATATTTCCATGTCTTGCAGAAAGAAAACACATGAAATTTTCAGCTGTTCATGACCCATTTAAGCATAGCAGAGTTATTTCCTTTTACTGTTTAACACATTAAAACGAATTTGTTCTGCAAAATAAATCAACCACAAATGCAAAAGAAGTTGATAAAGCAGTTCACCCCCTCCAGGGCTACGTCTGCTGGGTCCAAAGCTCCCAACCGGGCTTGTCCTTGTCTTTATTAAATGATCAAATTGAAAATACAGCTGAATAGAAGCATCTACAGGAGAAATAGATGGTAAAAATAGATTCAGAACACTTGAATCCTTCAGGATTGACTATTGGATCACCTCCAATGGATACCTGCAACTCTATACAGTCTTCACAAAACTGGGCCCTGGTGGCTCCTAGAACTTTCATGGCTCCAAAACCTCTGCAAATGACCTCAGATGGCTGTAAGACCTGCACCAATGGCTTCAGAAGGTCGAAAATACCCAAAATAAAAAAAAAAATCGTTCAAAACCGCCTTTCCTAGCCAAAGTTATGGCCATTTACTCCCAACTGCCAGCTGCCCCTACAAAAACTCCAGCTAACTTTAGTTAACTCCAGATAGCTCCGCCAATTATGGCGGGTCTGCCAATTTCACCATGTCCGCCAAAATTTCTGCCAAATTCGCTGGTGGTTGGGGTTGGCCCACGGTTCTCGGCCCAAGGTTATATGGTATGGGGGCTGGCTGCTTAGGGGCTAGCCCCCTTCATTTCCCGCCCATCAAGCCATTTAAAATTTAAATTAACATTGTTCCAAACATAATTCACGTTCCACCGTTTGGCCCAACGGTAAGCCATAGTGCTTGTAATGAGGAGGTTGTGGGTTTGATCCTCCATCCATTCAAACAAATTTTAATATGAAAGGAATACATTTGCTGACGTCATCCAGGGGCCACGTGGTGGCCTCTGGGCCTGCCACGTGGCAGCTTCTGATTGGCTGTGCAAAGGGAATATTCCCTAGAATATTCCAAGGAATATTCTATGGAATATTCCTTTTAATTTTTTTTTTGAAAAATTAAAATTTCTAATGTTATGGACAAATTCTTCTTTTTGCCATAACTTCCTCATACGGCGACCGTTTTTCGAACCGTTTGCGGCGCCGGAATCGGGAAGACAAGCACTTTCCATTTGTTCAACTTTGAACTAGTTCTAAGCACTTTAAATTTGAGCATTTTACGACACTTAGGACATGAGCACCTGATCAATTAACAAGAATTGAAAAACTGGGAGAAGTAATTAGGGCCATTACCCATCTAATCCAGTTATGATCAAACCCAAAAGTAGTGAGAACTTTTTTGATATAGGTCCAATTCAGCTTATCATAAGCTTTGGCTATATCTAATTGCATGATCATTCCAACTTTCCTATTGATTGTCAATGAGTGCACCACCTCATGAGCTTGAATGATGTTGTCAAGGATTTGTCTACCTTCCACATATCCAGATTGTTCAACCGACACCAGGGTAGGAAGAAGAGGTTTGAGTCTATTGGCCACAACTTTGGATATAATCTTGTAGACAACATTGCATAAGGCAATGGGTCTAAACCTATCAGGAGTTTGAGCCAAATCCTGTTTAGGGATCAGGGAGATAAAGGTGGTATTAAGTGCCTTCAAAATGGTTTTGTCCCTCTTGGAGTCTTCCACTACGTTCAGAATGTCCTGTTTTACTATATTCCAGCAAGCTTTAAAGAAATCTACATTGAATCCATCCGGGCCTAGTGCCTTACCATTTTGCATTTCTTTTAGGACCTCACTAACCTCCTCTTCCGACACTGGTCTATTGAGGTTGAAATTGTCCTCTCTGGAAACCAGCTTAGGTATATGTCTTGAAATAACCCTGATGGATTGATCTCTATCTGAATAGGTTTCCTGTGCAATACCACGAAAGTGCTGAACTAGCACTGCTTCTATTTCTTCATGAGAGTTGAGCAGGTTACCTTCCTCATCCTTGATCGAAGAAATCTTGTTGTGAGCTTTGTTCACCATAGTGGATCTGTGGAAAAATCTAGTGTTACGTTCTCCTTCTTTTAGCCATTGCACTCTGGATTTTTGCCTCCAAAAAATCTCCTCTTGTTTACATAAGTTCTCCCATTCTTGATGATATTTAGTTGCCTGATCACTTTTATCTTTATCAAAACCCTCCATGATAAGGGTTTGGTTGAGTTCCTGCATCTTTCCCTCAACTGTTTTTTTTGCTTCAAAAATATTGCCATATTCCTTCTTGTTCCACTCCTTGAGTCGGAGTTTGATATGTTTGAGGCTTTTTTGAAGAACGAACATTCTTATGCCCTGAATATTCAAATCTTTTGCCCACCAAATGGCTATGTTGTTGCTGAAATCTGGGTGGGAGAGCCAGATGTTTTCAAATCTAAAAGGTCTATTCCTGGGGTTACCAATGCCCTGAATTTCCAGTTGCACCGGCTAGTGATCCGAGCCTCCAAAGGGGAGAACTCTTGCAACTATGTCCTTATCCTTGAGCATAAGATCTTCTGAGATTATGAATCTATCTAATTTGGAGGCCACCTGAGACTCTCCTCCTCTTTTATTGTTCCAAGTAAAGGTACCATTATTCATTACAATATCCACTAGCTTCATATTGTCTATGAAGGTTTGAAATGCACAAGAGTCTTTGTTTAGAATTCTGGTACCCCCTTTTTTCTCCGACAACGATTTGATCATGTTGAAATCACCCCCTAAGATCCAAGGGATTCTTGCATGTCTTTCCCTAAGATCCTGCAGGGAATCTAGAAGCTTGAGTTTACCATCCATTCTTTGGGGGCCATACACATTCGTGACCAGGTAAATTTCCTTATCTCCCACTGGTTGAATGACCATTGAAAGATAATCTCTAGATGCCTCAGCATCTATAATGTCAATTTTTTGGGGGTTCCAAAGCGTGAGAATTCCTCCTACTGTATTCTCTGCTTTGAATTCCAGAAACTCAAATCTATTGAGCCATTTGCTGTGAATCTCTTTTAATTTTTGAATGGAACATTTAGTTTCTCGGATGAAGATCACATCCGGTGTTGCTCGTTTCATCGTATTACTAAGTAATCTTTCTTTTCTTTTGATGCCTAGACCTCTTATGTTCCAAGAAGTGAACTTCATTATTAATGATTTGTAAATGAGTAACTGGATAGGTCTTTCATCTTACCTAAGTCTATCATTAGCTTTCCACATTCCATCAAAAGTTTGTTCTGCTTTTTCCGGCCTCTTTTCTTTCCTGAGATTCTGGTTGCTAATCCTAGTGTGGTTTTCATAGCTTTCACACCTTCATTGCCCTGTCTTTCATTTTTTCCTTACTTTTCCTGCCCTTTGGTCTGAGTTTTCCATATGAATAGCTATTGAACTCTGTGGAACTCCTCTGGAGGTAACGAATCCACTCCCTCCCTGGTTCCTTGTTTCAAGAATCCTTCTAGATCTAGATTCTCTTTCTCAAGAATCTCCTGTAGTTCGTGGTCCTCCATTTCCATTTCACTCTGGGTCATTTCTTGGTCCATCTCCAGTTCTGTGTCACTCATCATTTCTTCTTTCTGTTTATTGTTGTTTTGTGTTTGCTCATCATTTTCTTCGTTCTCCTCCTCCACTGGACTGCCTCCCTTGACCTGATCTGCTTTCATTATCACATCTTCCTCTTCTAGGGCTTGAAACTTGTTTTGACTGGCCTGTTGCTTTTCTGTATGAAGTAGCTTCGATCCCCTTTTGCTCCCTTTTCCTTTCTAGACCACCTTATGAAAGCTTTCAGTATCTTTCATGGTGTTAGTTTTACTCTTGTTTTATGTTTTACTGAGAGGGCAATCTCTGAATAGGTGCCCATGCTCATGGCATTTCCGACATCTGAATGGGATGTGTTCATAATCCACTGTTTGCACCCATTCTTCATCAAACACTTCCAAGATTACCTCATCTGACAGAGCTCCAGAAAGATCCATCTCCACACATATTCTTGCAAAGGATGTGTATTTTCCCCTTCTGGTGGCCCAAGAGGCTTTGACAAAATGCCCTAGCTTATTTCCTATGGCAAATAAGAATTCCAATTGCCAATAATCCAAGGGTAGAGAGTAGAGTCTTACCCAAACCGGTATCGAGGTAAAAGTTTCTCATTCTGGGAAAAAATTCATAACCCATGGTCGCATATACAGGACTGCAACAGCGTAAAAGTAGGGCCCTCCTTTAAACACTCAGTCCTTATCTTCAAAGACTACAACAAAGAATCCCTTTGACCTAAGATGTAGATCTATGCTTCCATTTGGTTTCCAGTGGTATTTAATCCATGTTTGTAAAGATTTTTCAGTGGGCCATAAGCCCATGAATTTACAAATGATTGCATATGTCTGCATGTGGTCCCTATGTGCCTGCAGAGCAGGATCATTCAAAACTACTCTGGGCGTGAGTGTTGTTTTGGGCTTGCATGGTCCCTTTTGTGCTTTGTCTTTTGTTCCCTGTTCCTTTTCCGCTTCCTCGTTGTCTTTAGTGTTGTTATTCTCCCTAGATTTAGAACCATCCTACTCCTCTTCCTTGTTTCTTTGCCTTACACTTGAAGGATCTCTATCATCTTCTTTTGGTTTTTTACCTCTGCTGGCCACTGCCTGCTTGTAGGAGGGAGTGGAGCTCCCTCCTTTGCGTCCTTCCATGGAGAAAAAACTCTGTAAGCCTGTAACCCTAGCTCAAAAATTGCCGCTCACATCAACTCCGCCTCCCGCTTTTGGGTACGATAAGAGTCTATGGTACTGAATTCATTTCCACCATAAAAAACAATTAAAACACTTCCATAATTAGATTAAAAAAATGTATTTTGATGAGAAATTTGTCTTCCAAGTGAAATTATTGCATCGTTAAATTATTGCATTGTTTAGAAATGCACTCAATACATCTTGGAACAAAAAAGAATTTATCTAGTTGCAAATTGGATTCAGATGATTTTGAAAGTTGCTTGTATATTTTCTATTACTCTTCTGCTATGATGGAAATCAACCTTTACAATCTTTTGTTCTTCTCTTTTTGTATGATTTATTGAACAATTTTAAAAACTGTCAATGGTTACAGATAGTTACCGTGAGTAACTGCTAATTTCCTATTTTCCTAAATATTGGAATTAATTAAAAAAACATAGTTTTTGTTTTCTTAAAAAAAAAAAAACATCTTAATAGAAAACTAAAATAGAACTTACTGTCGTGTCCCAACTACTGATAACTAAGAAAATAAAATAAATAAATAAACAACTTAGGTACAATGACCTGTGAACCTGTTAACTTGTGAGACAAACACTCTCTCTTGTTCACCCCTGGTTGGATGCTCCTGCATCACATCCACCTTGAAGAACATTCCTCAAGTGAAGTCTACCTCATCTCCTAATAATTCTTGTTTTTCAGGGAAATAAAAATGGCAAACTTAAGTGTTTCATATTCTAACTTGCTGATTTGTAACTTTAAATTGTTAATGGAAATGTATTTACAAGGAAATATATTTAATTTCCTAAAAGATAAAAACATTCATTTTTGGCCGGGACATAGGAAAAAACGTGCCTATTAGTATGTGTACCCTCACGGGCATTCCTACATCGTCTTTATATAACGTTTGATCCAAACTTGTTTAAAGTAAGCTTTCAAATATTTGTGGCTCTCCAATTGCTACAAGTAACAATGCTAGCTAAAAGCATAGTGCATTGATCGCACCATTTTCCTATAACTCGACTCGAAATTATTTTCAAAAATACTTTTTAATAGCAAGACCTCCAAGTAATGTGTAGCACAAAGACTTTGAGTGTTTATGTATATATTTTTTCCCATTGTAAAAGTGCTAGTTTGTTAGTTATTTGGGAGAATTAACTCGAAAAACGAAAGATTTAAAAAGAGTATTGATAGAGTAACAATTACTCAGTATTAGTCATAATAAAAAAGTAATTAAAAAAATTATCACATTTTATTTAATTTAATTAAAAACCAATTACAATCTGTAAAATGGCCTGTATTAGGCCATGAATTTCTCATGTCCTGAGTGTCGACATGCATGTCGACATGCATGTGTATAACAAATGGAAACTGTGACCTAAATCTCAAAAAACATTCATTGGTTCAAATGTAAAAATAGGCCTGATAGACCAACCTTGGGAAAGTAGTCACAATTGTTTTCAATTGAAAGAAACTTGTTTCAATCTCAAAAAACATTCATTGGTTCAAATGTAAAAATAGGCTTGATAGACCAACCTTGGGAAAGTAGTCACAATTGTTTTCAATTGAAAGAAACTTGTTTCTTATAGATTGAACTGGAATGAAGAGAGACTACCTCTATCTAACCTAATGTACAAGAGGAGAAACAAGGGAGCAAGGGAGTCTAGTTCAAATGTACAAGAGGAGAAACAAGGACCTTGGGAAAGTAGTCACAATTGTTTTCAATTAAAAGAAACTTGTTTCTTATAGATTGAATTGGAATGAAGAGAGACTACCTCTATCTAACCTAATGTACAAGAGGAGAAACAAGGGAGTCTAGTTAAAATGTACAAGAGGAGAAACAAGGGAGTCTAGTTCAAATGTAGACAATATTATCCCTTAGTCCAAATAAGTGTGTAGACTAGTGGTCTTGGGATTTCTTCTTCGGCACTCTAAATCATTATGTTTTTGTTGGTTGTGATTAGCTAATTCATGCATTTAATATTAATTCACAATGTATTTAATTAACAAAAATGTTTAAAAATCAGATTTTGACAAATCACTATGTGTTGAGATAAAAGCAATGAACATGTAACTATTAACTCCATTCGTCACGAGGAACATGGAATAGATTTCTCACCAAGTGACATGAAGATATATAAAAATGACCATGAAGAAAGTTCTCGATCGATAATGTAATGGGTTTCCAATACTAAAAAACATGATGATTTTTAATTCCAATTCCAACTAGCCGTACATTTAGGGGTTTAATGCATTTCTATTAAGGAGTTTAGGATGGTATTGGATAGTGGTAGGTTTAATGTATTTCTATAAAAGAATTTAGGATGGTACACGATGGTGTTTTGATGGAGTTACAGAGACCTATCTATTTGTGTATAATGGGAAAAAAACAAGGGACATCATTGTTTTAGGTCAATGTGCCAATTTGTTGTAGCAATTTTCGTTGATTTCAATTTCAAGGATGTAACTCATGTTTGTTGTTCTTATGAGTATTTGGAGGGGAAATTGAATATATTAATTGTGTTTATGATGAAGTAAATTGTGTATTTTTATGAATTTTTAATTTGTTAAAGTTATAGTCTGTATTTATGATGTAACACGTTGTTTTTTTTGGATGAATTTTTGATCTAATATAATTAGGTGTAGAATATCTTTCAATTCATCTGTTATAATATTGTGATGTGCATTATAATTCCATTTGAGTTATTGAATTTCTTTCTAAATCTTGGAAAGTTATATTTTCGCAATTCTATGATCTAGAAAACAGAGACCAATGCTTTATGTCTAAAATGAGCACACAATTATTGTTAAGACTTATAACACAACTCAATATAATGCTACTCTTCACTGGTATGTCTCAGCCTCCCTTATTCCCTTGTTTTAAATGGGACATTCTTGTGACATAAATTTAAGACATCTTAGATGTTGCCAAACATGGATTGAGGCAATTGTGTACTAGCTGGGTAGATGGGAGTTATACATACATATTCACCCTTATTAGTGACAAAGGAATGTTATGGTTACATTCTCATATATCATGGTTAAGGGCAACAATACATGGAACTTTTTTCATACTTCCTAAGAAGGGTAGTTGCAATCCTTTCCCTAAGCAAATTTAGTTACCCAAGTTAAAATAATTAGTTTACATGATTATCCATCTAAAATAGTGACTACTTAATTGGAGTAAATTTATTCATTAGTTTTGGATAAGAATATACCTCCTACCTATAAAATAAGGAGTGAGTTATAAGATCTAGCGGATACAATATCCATAAGACATCAGAAAAGCATAAGACATCAGAAAAGCGTGGTGAACCAATTGATCTAATTGGTTGGCGACAACAAAGAAGATAATAGATTCTTTAGAGTAGTAGTAGCAACATTATTGGCCGATGTAGAGCTCCACCCCTTGGTCACTGGGTTAGTGGTATGTTCTCAATTCTCATGAATGGATGGCTCGATAGTTTCAACAAATAGAGGTGTAATTGATCATCATCTATCATCTTCGTATTTAAGACAAGCCTTCACAATTGAAGAAGGTTATTGAAGTCGAAAGTGGATGATTGGGAATGCTATGTGGGTAAAGGAAATGCTTGTAATATTAAGAAAAACAATTAAACTAACAATGACAAGCTTAAAAAGACAATAATTTTAGAGAAATTAATGCAAAAATGATGCGATGAACAATGTCGTTAATGCAAAGTAGAGGTAGTGCAGAGGCGGTGAAGAGCTCCTTTAATACAAAGTGATACATGCGCAGTGAAAATCATAAAGTAATTAATTGCAGAGGTGACGAAAAACTTCCTTAATGGAAAGACTTGCATAGTCACTGCATAACGTAAGTAGTTAATTAATTGAAGATGGAATCCACCAAGTGATTTTAAGTTTGGGTAAAGCCATAATTGTTGAGATTTTTTGTTTTAATAAAATAGGCAAAAATCTCAGTAGGTGACAACAATCTGATTTGGTTGCTATATTAGCTCTATTTTGTTGGGAGAGAGTTAATGCATCCTATATTTGTTGTAGGAGGATTTATGAGGCATTTAGATCCTCTTAGCTATAAAACAGGTGTCCAGACGGATTAGGTGGTGTGCGTGAGAGTTTGTGAGGAACTGAATTGTCATGTAATCTCCTGTTTGATAATAAAATTTTGCCGATGCCTATGTTTGGTGGACGTAGCCCAGAATGGTTGGGTGAACCACGTTAAACCCTGTGTCTCTTTTATGATGTGTTTATCTGCTGTTGCTTGTATTTTGTTTAGCTGCCCACTGACTGCTCCAACAATTGGTATCAGAGCATGTTGGAGGCGTGGTGCTGAATGGACCTGCGTATGACAGCGCAAGACTGTAAACAGCGCAACGTTACCATTGTTTTTTGAAACAACACAAGTCGTGGCGGTGAACTGATGCTGAATACCAGCGTATAACAGAGAAATCGAATGTGACACCTTTGCCATGGACCTGACCTGCGTGTTAAACATTGCTGCGTGGGAGGTTTTTTTAAAACAACGTTGTGGATATATGTATAAGATTTGATTTATATGCGTGGAGAATAGTGTTGGAAACAGCGTGGAGTTATCCCATAACGGAACAACATTGAATGGTGGGTTATTTTTTGTGCGTATGACTGCAGTTGTGCGTTTAGCGGTGGAGAGTTTGATCCGTGCGTGGGGGACTTAAACCGATAAGCATTAGCGTTGAAACTGCCAGCCCGCACTGGTTATAAAGCATAAACCATTGTGTTGAAACTCCCTGCGACAAGGCCCGACGTGGTTGTGCTGGCGTAGACCTGCATATTGATTGTTGATGCTGCGTATTTGCTGCGCATTGAAACTGCTGCGTGGGATTGGACCTGCGCGGATAGGAGTTTGACACGTTTGCTGCGGTGGAGTAAACTTTCCGTCGACCTGTGTCAGATGCCAGATGCATATTGCATTAATTTTTGGTGCATATTGATGATTGGAAAACTGGTAAGCGGCGTTATTATTATTTTTTTATAAGTTTTCTGCTTGGCGCGGTTTATGTTAAAACAGGCGCGCCAATACCTAGGATGGCGCAGATCCGAGTCAATTAAGCGCGCCAGAGCGCCAATTTTCAGATCGGCGCGTAATTTAGAGGTATACATGCGCCAAATTGTCAACACTTAGAGCGTTTTTCAGCTGGCGCGGTTCTTGTGTTCGTCAGCAAGCGCCAAATTTTATTTACACTGTTTTTTAATTGAAATCTGAGATTCAAATAGCAAAGCAAAGGGGTTTGTTTTTTTTTTAAATAAAGGCAAGGGTAAAAGAAGGCATATGCGTTTATTGAGATTAATTTTTTTTTTTTTTTTTTTAAATTGGAATTGGAGATTCTTTCATTTTTTAAACGAGATGGCGAAAACTCAGAGTGCCCGATTTGAAATCGAGAAATTTAATGGCAAAAATAATTTCGAGATCTGGAAGGTAAAGATGCATGATCTGCTGGTACAACAAGGTGTGGCGAAGGTGTTGTTGGGCAGATCCAAACTTCCTTACCCCGTGACAGATGATGAGTGGAATGAATTGGATGGAAGAGCCTTGAGCAGAATTCGATTGTGTTTGGCTGATGATGTTTTATTTAACATCGTGTCAGAAAAGACTGCAACTGGTTTGTGGATGAAGTTGGAGAAGCTGTATATGACAAAACCCTTGAAAAATCGGATTCTCCTAAAGCAGCAACTATACAGTTTGCGAATGGAGGAAGGTACTTCCATTACTGATCATTTGAATGTTTTTAATACTCTAATGGTACAATTAGAAAGCATAGAAGTAAAATTTGAAGCCGAGGATAAAGCCATAACTTTATTGTGCTCGTTGCCTGAGTCGTGGGATCATTTTGTTACTTCTATAAGTCTTAGTTCATCCGAAACCATTGAATTTGATGATGTTGTCGGAGCTTTGTTGTCTGAGGAGACCAGGAAGCGGTCGAATGCTGACACCTCTACATCAGAGGCAATGATGGCTAGAGGTCGTTCTAGAGAAAGATGCTCTGGTAAGCGCAGCGATTCGTGTTCAAAGTCAAAAGGAAAGAAGAGTAAAGTAAAGTGCTGGTTCTGCGGCAAATCAGGGCATTTGAAGAAGGATTGCTGGAAGCGACAACAAACTTCTAAAGAAGCTTCATCGACAGAAAAGAAGGAAGCGAACACGACTGATACAGGTTTAGCATCTGGTTCAGGTATGAGCGACGAAGTCTTATCAGTTAATTTGTCAAATCATGATCAACATTGGTTGTTAGATTCCGGTGCAGCAAACCACATGTGTATTCATAGAGACTGGTTTAACACATATAGATCAGTGAATGATGGAGTCTTGTACATGGGTAATGATGTCACATCTAATATTGTGGGAATAGGGAGTATACAACTACAAATGTTTGATGGGACAACCAAAATGTTAATTGATGTAAGACATGTACCAGATTTAAGAAAAAATCTAATTTCACTGGGGGCACTTAACACAAATGGATATAAAACTGTCATTCAAGGTGGAGTAATGAAAATTTACAAAGGTATTTTACTAGTAATGAAAGCTAAGAAAGTAGGAAATCTGTTTCAGTTAGAAGGAAGAACAGGGTCAGCTCATGTGTCTACCGTGTCTGAACATGACAGTAGTTCCATTCGCCTATGGAATCAAAGGTTGGGCCATATGAGCGAAAGAGGGTTAAATATTTTGGCTGATCGCAAGTTACTTCCTAATCTAAGGTATGGAAAGTTGGATTTCTGTAAACATTGTCTGTTTGGAAAACAAAGTAAACAAAAGTTTAAAACAGGCAAACATACTAGTAAAGGAATACTTGATTATATCCATTCAGATGTTTGGGGTCCAGCACCTATAACCTCGTATGGTGGCTCTTCGTATTTTGTATCGTTTATTGATGAATTTTCTAGGAAAGTGTGGGTCTACATGTTGAAAAGGAAGTCTGATGTTTTTACAGTTTTCAAGCAGTTTAGAGCATTTGTAGAAAACAACACTAGTAGAACTATAAAATGTTTAAGAACTAACAATGGTGGTGAGTTTACCTCCAAGGAGTTTGAAAACTATTGCAAGGATGCAGGGATCGAGAGACATAAGACTACTGTTTATAATCCTCAGCAAAATGGAGTTGCTGAACGCATGAACAGGACTCTTTTGGAGAGAGCAAGGAGTATGCTGAGTAACGCTGGTTTGTAGAAGGAGTTGTGGACAGAAGCGATGGCTACAACTTGTTATGTGATAAATCGGTCACCTTCAATAGCGATAGGATGCAAGATTCCTCAAGAGGTATGGAAAGGACACCCTTGTGATTATTCTAAACTCAGAGTGTTTGGTTGTGATGCATATGCTCTAGTGCCTAAACATCAGCGAACTAAATTAGATCCAAAATCAAAAAGGTATATCTTTGTTGGGTATGGTGATGGAACAAAGGGATTTAGATTGTGGGATCCTACTACCCGCAAAATCATCATCAACAAAGATGTAAAGTTTGATGAATCCTCTCTTGTACAGTTAGATGTAGATAATAAATTGAAACAGGATGATGTATCTGATTTTCAGCACATTCAGTTTGACAGCACTTCTGATGATAGTCATGATGACCATAGTTCAGATTCTAGTCATGAACAGGTTTCAGAATCATATTATGAACAGGTTCAGATGTAGGTCATGAACAGGTCTCATATGGTGATCATGAAGAAGTTCCTACAGATGGTAGTCAGCCAATTGTGGAAGCACCAGAAACATCCTTAAGGAGGTCTACAAGGATCAAACACCCTCCGAGAAGGTATGATGATTATGTTACTTCAGTTGCTTTGACTGCTAACGATGATGAACCTTTGTGTTATCAGGAAGCTGTAGAAGGTTCAAAGAGTGACAAATGGAAAGCAACTATGAAGGAAGAAATGATGGCCTTAGGTAAGAATGGCACATGGGATCTGGTTGAACTTCCGAAAGGCAGGAAAACTATGGGATGTAAATGGGTTTTCAAGGTAAAACGGGGTGTGAATGATTCAGAGGACAGATACAAAGCAAGGCTGGTTGCAAAAGGATTTTCTCAGAAAGCTGGCATAGACTTTCATGAGATATTTTCACCAGTTGTTAAAATTGTTTCAATTAGAATTGTGTTAGCGTTAGTTGCTTTGCTTGATTTAGAATTACAACAACTAGATGTTAAGACTGCGTTTTTACATGGTGATTTAGATGAGGAAATTTATATGGAACAACCGGAAGGGTTTGTTCAGCATCGCAATAAGAAATTTGTCTGCAGGCTCAAGAAGTCATTGTATGGTCTGAAGCAGTCGCCTCGATAGTGGTACAAGAAATTTGATTCTTTCATGTTGAGTCAAAAATATATAAGAAGTGAATATGATCATTGTGTTTACTTTAAGCAGTTAAGTAATGGAATGTTCATTATCTTAGTGTTCTATGTTGACGATATGCTTTTAGCAAGCAAAAGCATTGAAGAAATCAACAGGTTAAAGACTCAGATGGCAAGGACATTTGATATGAAAGATCTAGGAGCAGCAAGAGAGATTTTGGGCATGGAGATTTTCAGAGACAGGAGCAATGGTAAGATGTGGCTATCACAACAAAAGTATATTGAGAAAATACTTGTGAGGTTTGGTATGAACAATGTGAAGCCTGTGTCAGTCCCTTTAGCTTCCCATTTTAAGCTTTCTTCCAGTTTATGTCCTAATACAGATGAATAAAAGGATTATATGTCTCAGATTCCATATGCCAATGTAGTAGGATGTTTGATGTATGCGATGGTTTGTACTCGACCAGATATTTCACATGCAGTTGGGGTTGTCAGCAGATATATGGCAAATCTGGGTAATGAACACTGGTCAGCAGTGAAATGGGTGCTTCGGTATTTGAGAGGCACAAGTAGTTATTGTATTACTTACAATAAGAGTAGTGAATCTGTTTGCGGGTATGTTGATTCTGATTTTGCAGGTGATTTGGATAAGAGAAGGTCAACTTCAAGGTATGTCTTTACTCTTGCAGGTGGAGCTATTAGCTGGATGTCAAAGCTACAAAACATTGTTGCTTTATCCACTACTGAAGCAGAATACATTGCTGCTTCGCATGCTTGCAAAGAGGTGGTTTGGCTGAAAGGTTTGCTTGGTGAATTTGGTAGGTTATAGGACAACATCAGGTTACTTTTTGATATTCAAAGTGCAATACATTTGGCTAAGAATCCGGCATATCATAGTAAATCAAAGCATATTCCAATTAAGTACCATTTTGTAAGACAGGTTATCACTGAAAGGGGAGTCTCTCTTGAAAAGGTGCATACAAAGGAAAACTGTGCAGACATGTTCAAGAAACCAGTTTTGTTGGAGAAGCTGCGTTGGTGTTTGGCTTCCCTTGGCTTGCAGAAAAATAAATAATAAAGAAACAGGGCATCAGGCTAATTGTTGTCAAGGTGGAGATTGTTGAGATTTTCTATTTTAATAAAATAGGAAAAAATCTCAGTAGGTGACAAAAATCTGATTTGGTTGCTATATTAGCACTATTTTGTTGGGAGAGAGTTAATGCATCCTATATTTGTTGTAGGAGGATTTATGAGGCAGATCCTCTTAGCTATAAAACAGTTGTCCAGACGGATTGGTTGGTGTGCGTGAGAATTTGTGAGGAACTGAATTGTCATGTAATCTCCTGTTTGATAATAAAATTTTGCCGATGCCTATGTTTGGTGGACGTAGCCTAGAATGGTTGGGTGAACCACGTTAAACCCTGTGTCTCTTTTATGATGTGTCTATCTGCTGTTGCTTGTATTTTGTTTAGCTGCCCACTGACTGCTCCAACAATAATGAACCCTAGTGCTTCCTTGGATGATAGACTCGACAACCAACCTTTAGTGATGTCAACTTTCTCTGACAACTCAGGCGCGCTAAGCTCTTATGGTCAAAGTCCAGTATGTTGCATCGTTTGAGTACGCATTTCGAGCCCTAGGACCATGGCTAAATATATAAAGAGAAAATCAAATACAAATATAATTTTTTTATAAAGAGAAAATCAGATACAAATATATATATATATAATTTTTTTTATAAAGAGCAAATCGGAGATATATATAAATTATAAAGAGCAAATCGGATATATATAAATTATAAAAGGAAAATTATATATATATATATATATCTATATATATATATATATATATATATATATATATATATATATATATATATATATATATATATATATATATATATATATATATATATATATATATATATATATATATATATATAATTTTTATGAAAAAAGAGAAAACAATGATCAAAAAAACGTGGGCGATATCAAGAAAAATGAAATAAACAAAACTTACAAATGCACTCTACGCAAGGGTAACATATTTTTAACGAGTTGTTTTTAATGAGACCTTTTGGAAGCTTTTTTGGTGGGTTTTTCCAAGTCTAATTTCTCTAAAATCTGGCAAGAATTTATTGAAAACACAATCTTGATGGGTAACCCTTGCACAATTGAAGTGCCCTTGGGATTTTTCAGGGTGCTGAATCCATATATACGGTAAAAAAACCTATGTAAATAACACAAATTAAGATTTCACCTCAAAATGTTTTGCCGGATTCAGGCACTGGAATCTCCAAAAAGTCGCATTAAAGACAACTCCATTTTTTAATCTTTTAATTATAATTTTTAATTAAAATATGTGAGATGCATATCCAATCAAAGTTCGATAAATTTAGATTTAGTTTTCCACGTGAGACGTGGCAACAATAAACAAAGATGTGGATGTTGGTTGGTTGACCCAATTAGAAGGGGTCGTTAGATTGTGTCATGTTTATGGGGAAGGCTGCATATTGAGGCATGCCTATGAACAAAATTATCGCGTGGATGAATGAAGGAAGATATTTTAGTGACGTCCACGAGACCAAGCAGTCTAAGTGATGAACAATGCACAACCATGAACAGACGACATGATCCATGGATGTGAACATTGAAAGTGGCATTGATGACTATAGTCATAAATGGATGCAATAATAGTTGAAATTGAATTTAGGTGGGTGTATGACATGGGTTGATCAGAATGATTTGATATTTTGAGTGCATATATTTTAAGGAGTATGTAATAAAGGTGTAGTTTAACTAATAAATGTTTTGGTTTTTTTCCTTAAATTTTGAAAATATTGTTTTGGGTGAGGTTGTGATTTTTTGTGGTTTAAAATATGTTTTTGAATGCCAAATGGATTGAACGTCTAGAAAAACTAATGAGATACTTACATTTTGTAGATTATACAATTCAAACTTATGACTCTAAGACATCTCTACTAGATTATGAGCAAAATTGACCTGGATAAAATGCTTGGAAAATGACCAAAACATCTACTAGTTAAACTAGGCTTACAGATAAATGTTAAGTGGATGGACGGATGCATAAGACACTATTTGTTTATTATAATAATTTTATAGCGTGCTTGTTAGGTGGAGATGTGTACAATTCAATGAAAATTAACTAACGAAAGTTATTTCAATGGGTTTCTAGTCTTAGGGAAGGAGAAGTTTGACTTGGATGAAGTGTTGGTGGAGTTGTGGGAGACGGTTTGAACAAGTTGAGATGAGTTGGTATTTGAGATGAGATGATCACTGAAACATGTTTAATGTGGGTTATGATGGGATGAGCTTAGATAATTTGAGTGTGGGTTTCAAAGGAGTAAACACATTAGATAAATTGAGTAAAGGTGTGATAAATGAGACAAGTTAATGATAAAATGAGATGGGGTAAGCTTGGATAAAACCAACAAATGAGTTGTAAGTTTGTATCGTGGGTTCAATAAAGGTTGTCAAGTGGATAAATCTAATAGAAGGGAGTAAGAGGATGTTTAGATAGCTAAACAATCCAAGAAAAATTGAGTCAAGATAGGTAGGATAAAAAGTAGAAGTTCCTTGGAGGTGCACAAAACATGGTTGGGTTGGAAAAATCAATAGAAAGTGTGGCTGTGGACATGTTGTACTAATGAGACTGGTATTGAATGGTTGGTCAAGTTGGATGGACATTTTGTTGCTCTTTAATACATAAGTATAGATGGGACCTTATGAGTGGTTTGGATGAATTGGTTGTTTTAAGGGTGCCATGAGGATGTTAATAACACGACAACGTGTGAAATGGATATGCATTGGATGGATTCAATAATAGCTCAATTTCAAGTTATGTTGATGAAGAGCATTGATTGAATGGTGTTCAGTGGTAAACTTGGATAGATGATGAAATGAATCTAGGTTGGACAAGGGACATGTGCAACCTTTTGGCTTGAATGTAGGGGTAAAACTAAGCACTCAATTAGGCAGGCATGAAAAAAGTAGATAAATTATAGGCAATTTAATTAGGGGAACAAATGAATAAAATAATAGGGAAGACATGACCCAAGATAGATCTGAACCAACAAATGGTTGCAAGACTCAGTACCTACAAGTTAATTCAACAAATAATGCAAGTGAGTAAACTATGCAAAAGTGAATGAGATAGAAATATATAGAATAAATAAATAAAAGAAAAATAGAATAGATGGACATAAGAGGTTGAGGATTGAGAAAGGAAAGATCATGATATTTCACCTTCCTATTACTCTAACTCTTCCTACTTACTCATATACTTCACTCTCAAAGGGATTTTTGCTAGCGAAGAAAGGAGGATGCACAAAGAGAGTCATAACCACATTGCACTAGAGATCATTAAAATTAAAAGTGAGCAACCAATCAAAGTTGGTTTTCCCATTTGGGTTTCCAAGGTAAAACAATTTTTTCCTTTATGTGTGTGATTTTATCACTGTGCGATGGATTTTTCTTTGGGTTTTCTTGAGTTCCTTATTAAATTTGTTGTATGAGTTGTTGTCATTCTTAGCTATGTTTAAAGTGCTCCCTATAATTGAATTCATGGTTGAAATGAAGATTTTTCCATCATATTTTTGTTAACATCAATCAAAAACTGAATGTTGTTTAGTGATATATGAAAACCAATAGCTCTAAATTACTTGTCATCCATTTTCTTGTTGAATTAGAGATAAATGGATACCATTCCAAAGTCATTGCATTTCCATGAAGTGTTGTTAATTTGGTTTCTTATGGCTATTAGTGATCTTATCTATCCTTCTAGATTATAATTCTTGTTTCCATAAGTCAAATCCATCCCTTCTAGGTGTTCTTAGGCAAAGTTGGGTTGATTTATCCTTGTCTAAGTCATACCCCTTGCCCTTAGGCAACACTCTTACATACTAGGGTGAATTTAAGGCTATCCATGGTTGTCTAAGAGGTTTTATATATCACTAAAACATTTTCTTGATCTCTACAACTATTACCAAAGTCATACAAGTTGTGCACATTATTGGACGGGTTGCTCCTTTCCCACTTTTTATTGTACACTAAGTAAGGTAACAAGTGGTTCTGGTAACATGAGTAAGAGCTTGGGTGTTGGTTTGTGTTTTAGGAAAGTCCCGAGGCCAGCAGTTGGATGCCAATGAACCATACACATTTTGAACATATTTAGAATCTAAACCATGGTGGATCAAGCTATATTCTAACATTTTACCTTGAGTCCTTTTTTTTCCCTAACATTTAGGTGACTTGAGTTTTCTTTCCTTCGAACATAATAGTTACTTACATGGGTTTGGAAATATACATCTACTTCCTTTATAATTTTTTATCAACATCTATATTGGCATGTTATTTATTGGAAATGAAACCAAGGTTCAATTTCTCATGGAAATGCCTTTGGCATATTATACATGTTGTTGATTTTTGATGGAAAGGCATATACATGATATTTGTGTAACCACCCTCCTCCCATATTTACCAAATATAATCGGTCCACCGGGGTAACATGTGACGAAGAGTTACTATGATATGATTCAAATCCCCATGTACAATTAAGGAAGTGGAACCGACAAGACAAGACCAATCTAACCTTCCTTAGGAGCTACAAAACCTTCAGGAGACAACCAACCCTTCCAAGTGCCCAACCCCTGATACAACTTGATGTTTTGTTAAACTAGACCCCCAGTTGATCCCATGACAAGGAATCCATGTGACTGAGACCTTTAGTCTCTCCCACAACAAGGCAACCATGTGAATGTGGTCTTTTTTAAACATTTTTGTGCCAACAACCTTGGATTATGAGCCACTTCTTTAGGGCTAGGACTCAGGCCTACTAGAAATTCATGAAAATTCCAAAAATGATAAGTAACATTGAGACAAGGCTACTAATACAAAATCTTGAACAAGGACTTGACCTGAACCCTACCAACCATGATAGGAATTTTTTCAAACATATCATGAACATGTAATCTACATGTCATAACAATAGATTTGAACATAGGGACCTCATACTTATCTAAGAATCATGAAGAAGGATTGATGCATCCTCATAATAGTTGCAAGGTAATCTATTAGGTCATGCATTAATCAACATTTCATCTACTAATCAAAACATGATGAGAGCCATAACTCAAGTCTATCATAAAACATGCTTATAACCAGCAAATAACCAAAGAAATATTAAAGATGAAACAAACATTCAAGACACATAATGAAAAACACATTTACTCATATAATACCAAACGAAAAGGAGATTATATTAACATATGAAAATCCAACTAAGTCAAGGACTTCCACGTACCAACTGACCATATATTAGGCTAAACCAAATCTCTCTTTCAACCTATCACCTCCGGGCCATATTCCAAGCATGAATGTGGGATCTTATTGAATAAACCAAGAACACCAAACCAGGGCTTCCAGAGGCCAAACAACCTTAACCCTCAACTAATGATTCCACCTCACGATTAGACATCACTAACCATCACTAGATTGGTCTCTACCCAATTCGTCCAGGCTCCAGAGCATTTGGTCCAACCAAGGCTTCCAGGACTAGTAACTCAACCCACAACTATTGTCAGGATCTAGAGTGCTTGTCCAACCAGGGCTTCCAGGACTAGTAAATCAACCCACCAAAGGCTTCAGAGCATTTTTCCAACCAAGAATTCTAGGACTAGTAACTTAGCCCAAGTTATTATAGGGCTTCAAGGGAGTTTTTCCAATCAAGGCTCCAGGAACTAATAACTCAACCGATAGCCATAAGGAACATGAGCACCAACCATAAAATAAGAGGAAAAACCCACAACAACATGACTATCTAGGAAACAAAAAGTCTAGGCAAAACCACTGTCAATCCAAGCAATCCTCCATGTCAATGAAAAATCATAACGAAGAAACCACATTCCTATGCCATGCATACCAAAACTAGCAAGGAAATCATACATGCAACCTAGTACTTGCAAGAAAAACCTGTTGTAGCTATTGATCCCATTATGCCCTTGCACTTTTCTTGCTCTCACTTTTCCTTCTTACTCCAAATCCCAAGTATGCCACACTCCTCCAAGAGTGATCCAAGAAAAATCAAAGTGTCCAAGAGTATGAGAGAGAGAGAATAAAATGAGAGTGCCAAAGACTGAATTGACCAAAGCTATGAACTAATCCTCAAAAGCCTATTTATCATTTAGGCCTCTATTTTCTTCATTTTCCTTATTTTTTCCTTCAATTTCCTTCTCATATGCAACCTGTGACCTTTCACCTTTTCTCCTATTTTACATTATTTTCATAAATAAATGCCAATTAATTCCTCATTCTTTTCCAAAGCCTTTTCAATTTCCTTTGCCAATTTCTATAGCCATTAATTAATCACAATTGATCCCCATCACTATTTTTTCCCCAACATTTAGCTTGGAATATGTGTCCCATGGCCTTGGTTATTATTTTCCTTTATTAACTTTATTACATGGATTTTTAACTAGGGTTGTTACAGAACCCTCCCCCTTGGGGAACACCCTCCTCAATGTTCAATGACACCTACAACCAACAAGACCACTGAAAAGAAAAACATATTTCCCATGGAGCTTTATAACTTAGCTCATTGCAGTATTTACAATGAACACCTTGCTGAAAACCAAACCATCATGACAAACATAACGACATGACAACCACATTGCTTATTGGAGATTTATAACATAGATCATGGTGGAAGTTACATCCATATACATATGTACATATAAAAAACTGCTTTTCCTTAACTCGCAAACAATGAAGGATAGATAAACCACATCTAATCAGCCATCTCCCATGTAGCTTCATCGAGCCCAAAGTTCTTCCATTGCACTTTAACTTGATCGATTGCTTGGTTTAAGAGCATGAACATCTTTCCTTTTAAAATGCACCGAGGTTCCAACTGAAATTCTCCTTTTGCCTCCACTTTCAATACAAACCAGCCAATCACATGATCAACATCTTTAACATACTTCTTAAGAAATGACACATGGAAAACATCATGGACTTTCACTGGTGGAGGTAGTGCAAGTTTGTAGGTTACTGGTCCAATCCTCTCAAGTATCTTAAAAGGTCCACAATACCGAGGTGCCAACTTGGCACATGATCCAACAAGGAGATATTCTTGGGATTGATTCAAAAGTACACCTGTTTCCCAACCTGTAACTCCATAAACATCATGTTCTGATATGCCTAATGCTTATGTATATCCTTTTTTTCCTTTAAATTATTCTTAATTACCTGCATTTCCT
The DNA here is from genome assembly GCA_031772625.1 of Pinus tabuliformis. Taxonomy (NCBI): domain Eukaryota; kingdom Viridiplantae; phylum Streptophyta; class Pinopsida; order Pinales; family Pinaceae; genus Pinus; species Pinus tabuliformis. The sequence continues at coordinate 1,595,081,556 of CM062804.1, forward strand.
GTTCGATCTCTACCTACATGTCTGGTCCAATCAATACCCTATTCACTGGATCACTCCAACTGATTAGAGTATTACAACTCCACCCATAGAGTTCCTTAAATAGACTCATCCTCAAAGACTCCTGATACCCATTGTTGTAAGTGAACTCAACAATGGAAGATACTCTTCCCACTTTAGCTTCTGATACATGCCGTACATTCTCAACATGTCTTCCAAAATCATGTTGACCCTCTTTGTCTGTCCATTGTTATACGGATGATAAGTGGTACAGAAGGCCAACTTTGTACCCAAACCTGTAAATAACTCTTTCTAGAACCTAGAAGTGAACTTGGCATCCCTGTTTGACACAATATTCTTTAGAACACCATGCAACCTCACTACATCATTGATGAAGACCTGTGCTACATCATTAGCTGAATACATAGACTTTACTGGAATGAAGTGTGTTACCTTTGCCAATCTGTCTACAAAAACCATGATACAATCATGCTGTCTAAATGTCCTTGGAAATTATGTAATGAAATACATGGATGACCTAACATTTTCACACTGGAATCAGAATTGGTTGTAGTAATCCACCTGGATGCTTACGCTCTGCTTTTACCTATTGAAAATCCAAGCACCTAGCCACAAAATCTGCCACTTCCTTCTTCAAATTCAACCAATAATAGAACTTCTTCACTGTTGTCAATGTCTTCTAATATCCTAGGTGACTTGAGTACTGTTTAGCATGAAATTATCTCAGGATAAGCTTCTTGAACTAACTATCATTCGACACATGATTCCTGTCCCTAAATCTGACCAAAACATCCACTATGAGATGATAGTCCACATCTTGATCACCTATATCCTATTGTAACCTATGCCTCACCTCCCTATACTTGTCATCTTGTCTACCTTCTTGTAAGATATGATCCTGTAAATATTTCCCATAGAATATCATAACTTCTATGTGATTTACCTGTACTCTCCTACTAAGGGCATTTTCACTCCTATTCTCTTTACATTTAATGTACCTAATCTCAAAGTTGAACTCAATGATCATGGCCAATCATCTAGCTTATCTGGAATTCATGTGCGGTTGGTTAAATATATATCTCAATCCATTGTGATCACTCATCAATACAACCTCCTTCCATGAAGATAGTGTCTCTACATCTTTAATGCATGAACAATCATTTCCAACTCGAGATCATGTGTCACATAATTCTACTCGTGCTCATTCAGTTTCCTTTATTCATAACACACTACATGTCCTTCATGCATCAAGACTCCACCAGGTCCTATCTTGCAAGCATATGTACATAACACAAACTCTTTGTCCAAATCTACAATCCTTAAAACTAGAGCATTTGTCAACAACTACTTCAACTACTAAAAATTGGATGCATATTCCTCTGTCCATTCAAATTTCTTACATTTTCTTTGCAACAATGTAATAGGATAATAAATTTGTGTGAATTTCCTGATGAACCTCATGTAATAACCTGCTAACCATATAAATGACCTTACCTCATCCACATTTATAGGAGTTTCCCATTCCATGACAGTTCTTATATTTTTTGGATTCATTGTTATGCCTTCTTTAGAAACAACATGCCCCAATTAATGTACCTCTATCTGAAAAACTGCATTTACTAAGCTTGGCATACAACTGATGCTCTCTTATCAGTTTTAATACTGTTTCTAAGTGTTCGACATGTTCTTCCTCATTCTTAGAATATACCAATATATCATCAATGAATACAATCACAAACTTGTCTAAATAAGGACACAATAAACTATTCATCAAGCACATAAAAGTAGCTAGAGCATTAATCAAACCATAAGGAACTACAACAAACTCATAATGTCTATAATTGGTCTGGAAATTAGTCTTGTAGATGTCGTCTTCTCTAATGCATACCTGATGGTATCCTGATCTGAGATCAATCTTCGAGAACATTGTTGCTCCCTTCAACTGATCCAACAAGTTGTTGGTCCTCGATAATGGGTACCTGTTCTTAATCGTCACCTTATTCAGTTGTGTGCAATTGTTATGAAACCATCTCACAAAAAGATAGAAAAGAGAGATCCACGCCTTAGAATTCAGCCTCTTCGAGGGGGCAACCTCCTTTACATTACATAAAATGAACAATTCTTGGATGATACAAATGACAAAACCTCCTTTCTATATATAGGAGTCTAAGGAGTCACAATATAATCCAGCCGACCTAACAATAATAATATAAAGCCACAAAAATAACAATAGAGGGATTCTATGGGGCACAGAAATAACAATATGGGGGTAATAGGGGCACAACAATATAAATAAGGGGTATAACTACAATAATAATGGGGTAATCACTAGTATTATAGGGACCCAACATGCCCCTGTCCTTCAAAAAAGTGTTGTCCTCAACGCTTGAGAAGTTCTGGATACTTCTGCATAAAATTCTCATCCTCCCATGTGGAATCTTCAGCGGATAAGTTCTTCCACTTGATAAGATACTCTGAAATTGATCGATTTCGTAGCTGTCGAGTTCTTGTTTCTGTGACTGCTTCCGGTTCCAATATAATTTTCCCTTCCTCATCAAGTTCTGGCAATATTGTTTGAACTGGGAGCTTGTTTGAACTGGGAGCTAAGACCGGTGCTTGGCACATTGCCTCTTTAAGATGTTTAAAGGCCTTTGTTGCTTCCTGAGTCCATGAAAATGAATCTTTCTTCAATAATGTTGTTAGAGGTGCTGCTATTCTCCCATAATTCTTAACGAACTTGCGATAATACCCTGTCAACCCAAGAAATCCTCGCAGATGCTTTATGGATGTGGGGATTTTCCATTCCTTAATGGCTTTAATTTTGCTAGGGTCTACCTTAACTCCTTCATGAGATACAATATGACCCAAATATTCCACCTCCTGGACTCCAAAGAAACATTTGGATCTTTTTGCATATAATTTTTTCTCCTCCAATAGTTGTAGCACCTTGTCAACATGTTCAACATGATCCTTCCAAGACTTGCTGTAGATTAGTATATCATCAAAAAATACTAACACAAATTTTCTAAGGAATGGTTTGAAAATTGAATTCATCAAACCTTGAAATGTTGAAGGTGCATTGGTAAGGCCAAAAGGCATGACCAAAAATTCATAATGACCCTCATGAGTTCTAAATGCCGTTTTCGGAATGTCTTCAATCTTCATTCTGATTTGATGATATCTCGAACGAAGATCCAACTTGGTGAAGTAAATTGATCCATGCAATTCATCCAGTAACTCATCAATGACAGGAATGGGGAACTTATCTTTAATAGTGATCTTGTTGAGCTCCCTATAATCTGGACACATGTGTCATGATCCATCCTTCTTGTGCACCAATACTACTGGAGCTGAGAAAGAACTTTGACTTGGTTGAATTATACCAGCCTTTAGCATTTCTGCAACCATACGTTCAATTTCACTTTTTTGGACATATGGATATCTGTACGGCCTGATGTTTGGAGGAACACTTCCTGGAATCAGATGAATAGCATGATCATGATCGCGCATAGGTGGGAGACCTTTGGGAGTCTCAAATACCTTGGAATGATTGTCCAAGACTTTTTGGAGATCTGGAGAAATAGATGATTCCAATGTGGAAACATCTAGCGAACATAATTGTGCAATTACACCTCTTTGCTCCTTTTTTATAAGCTTTGTCATGCCATTAGAGCTGATTATCTTTCCTGGTCTCCTTGCAATACCCCTTAATTCAACTTCCTTTCCTTCCACAAAAAATTTCATGAAAATTTCTTGAAAATTAAAAGCTATTGTACCCAAGGATTGTAGCCATTGGACTCCTAGTACAACATCAGCACCTCCCATTGGAATGGAAAGCATTGGGCTAGTCAATACATATTCTCCCATGGATAGCTTGATATTATGGCACTTTCCAGAACAATTTATTGTTCCTCCATTTGCAATCATCACTTGACACTCTGGTGCTGGATATAGGAAGCAATTCAATTCTTTTGCTACCCTACAACGAATAAAATTGTGGGTGCTTCCTGAATCAATCAACACTATTACCTTTTTCTTCTTGATTTGTCCTTCTATCTTGATGGTTTGAGGAGTGGTAATTCCCGCCAATGCATTACAAGATATGGTCGGATTTATTTGTTCTTCATCTAGGCTTTGTTCCTGAAATATATCCTCTTCTTTTGACCTTTCTTTCTCCTTTTCTTCTTCCTCTTCGCAATCTATGTAGAATAATTTCTTCTCAGCACACTTATGACCTTTTGTGTATTTTCTATCACAATTGTAACAAAGCCCTTTTGCTCTTTTTTCTTCCAATTGTTGTGGTGTCAACCTTGTAGGTTGTGGAAGACTATGGGCAACAACACTTCCGTCTTTATAGTTGTGAATGGTATGCTTCCTAGTTGCCATAATTTTGCTTTCCATTTTTCTTGCTAACCTGAATGCCTTCTCTAATGAATCAGGTTCCCAAAGGCGCACATCATGTTGGATATTATCCTTTAAAGACCCTATGAACACATCAATCCTATGCTCCTCTGGAATATCTTTTACCCTTATGTTCAATTTTTAGAACTCCTCAATGTGCTCCATTATTGAACCCTTTTGTTTGAGACTTATCAATTGGCTAAAAAAAGTGTTGCTTTTTGTATCCTCATAATGTGCTATCAATTCTTCCGTAAAAATTGCCCAAGTGATAAACTGTTTATGAGAACAAAGCCATTGATACCATACAAATTGATTTGGTTCCAAATATAAAGTTGCCATACGTACCTTTTGTGTGTTTTTCTCATTATTGAGATCGAAGAATTGCTCCATCTGTAATATCCATGTGGCGGGATCCTTGCCATCAAACTTCCTCATATCGATTTTTGGAACATGGTGAGTCTTCGATCCAACATTAGAGTCTATGAAATCATGATTAACATTTATTTTGTTCTCATCATGAGTTTCCTTTAGTACTATTTCACCCTTAGTGACCATTTCTTGTAGCAACTTATTCATATTTATCTTCAATTTGTCCATGTCTGTCTTCAAATCTATCTTCAAATCATCCATCTTAGCTTCCACGTCAATCATCTTAGCTTCTACGCCTTTCTTTAAACAGTCCATCTTAGCTTCTACACCTTTCTTTAAACCATCCATCTTAGCTTCTACATCTTTCTTTAAACCATCCATCTTAGATTCTGTTCCTTTTTGTGCAAGGGACAGTGGTTGCACTTGGTCTTGTAATTTTGATATATCATGTTGCATTTCTTCCTCTTCTTCATGAGTCATGCTAGAGCTTTCAGGTTCCTTACTAGGTGTTTGCATTTTATTTCCTCGGGGCATCAGTTACCGATAATAATGATCTACTATGCCCTTTGAGTTCCTTCAAAATAAATTTTCAAACCAAGCTTAAGCAAAAATTTAAGAAAATCTACACACCTTTTTTCACTTTGTAGGAGCTCGATATTGCCTCTGATGTATCTCTGCACTTTCCAATCATCTACTTCTGAATTTGTGAGCTGTAGTAGCTCTCTGTGTCCTCTTTCCAATGCCACAAGTCTGACCCAAATTGGATTCTCCAAGGAAGAGTTATGTGAAATCTCCCACAGTGACTTGCTTATAGACTAGTTCAGTAGAGAAAACTTGTACGATGTGCCACGAGTCACTGTTTCAACCTTTGGATCTGAAAAACACATACAAGAAACTACAGTCCGTCCTCTTTCTGTACCCTTTTATGAAATTTCAATCCTATCCTCAGAGAGAAGGTTATGACGATTTTCCCCAGGTCACCTGTTTTGAATGTAATTCAGGAGTCTGCACAAAGAGAAACTTCCTCAGATCATATCTCCGAAAATATCACGTGAAATGCTCTAAAATTCAGACCCAAGGTTCAGCGCCAATTCTTCTCAAATGGGTTTTTTTTTCGACTTCTGAAACGTCACAGAAAAAAATTTATAGCGAAAATGCCACGATGACCTGTTTGGAGCAGCGAAACCCTAGAATCCAAAGCTCTGATACCAAATGTTATGAAACCAGCTCACAAAAAGATAGAAAAGAGAGATCCACGCCTTAGAATTCAGCCTCTTCGAGGGGGAAACCTCCTTTACATTACATAAAATGAACAATTCTTGGATGATACAAATGACAAAATCTCCTTTCTATATATAGGAGTCTAAGGAGTCACAATATAATCCAGCCAACCTAACAATAATAATATAAAGCCACAAAAATAACAATAGAGGGATTCTATGGGGCACAGAAATAACAATATGGGGGTAATAGGGGCACAACAATATAAATAAGGGGTATAACTACAATAGTAATGGGGTAATCACTAGTATTATAGGGACCCAACAGCAATCAATGCACAACCTGAGAGTAAAATTCTTCTTCCTCACAAACAACAGTGATGCACCCCAAGGCAATAAAGTTTGCCTAATGTATCCCTTGTCAATCATTTCCTTTAATTGCAACTTCAATTCCACTAACTATAATGTGCTCATCCTGTATGGTGCCTTTGATGCTAGAGCCGGACTTGGTACCAACTTAATAGAAAAGTCCACTTCCTTGTGAGGTGGAAACTCTAAAATCTATACGTGAAATACATCTTGAAACTGTTGTAAAACCAAGTACCTTCTCAATACCTCCGCATCCTCAACATCCTTACTTTTATCACTAGAAATATGCATTGCAAATAACACACACCCTTTTCTACAACAATGCTTCGCTTTCATAACTGCCACCATCCTAATTGATGTATCCTTCTTCTTACCCTGTAGGATTATTTGTTCTCCATTATCATCCAAGCACTCAATAACCTTGTCATAAAAATCTACCTTGGTCCTGTGAAGGTACAACCAATCCATACCCAACAACATATTGTATGATCCCAACAAAAGCACATTCAAATGCAATAATGTAGGCATACCATTCAATTCAAATGCACAAGCTCTTACCCAATGATGAGCTCCTTTATTTGTACCTATAGACAACTACACGAACCAAGATTCTACATGCACTTCTTTATTCAAACCACACTTATCCACCAGGTCAGGATTAACATAACTATATAGATCCAAGGTCAATCAAAATAGAAACAACTTGATCAAAAAGCCTATCATCCAACCCGATAATAGATGCATGGTGATCTTCCTGTCTATTATCCAGCGCTGCATAGATCCAAGGAATACTCTATCCAACTTCCCCCACTATCTGTGCCTCTTGAGAACTGTAGATTTGCGGTCTACCACCCTAATGTTTTGGACAATCTCCAGCGATGCTCTCCTCCACAAGTCTAACACTGCAAGGGATTGCTACCTTCACCCTTGTTCTACTCCTTAGATTGAAATACATATCCCCTATCAGATGAATTGAACTTCTTAGGCAGTGCTGCATTCTCTCTGTTACCTGTGTTTTAGGTCTTGTTCGCTTCTTATCCCATTTTCCCTTATTCCTCTCATTACCTTTCCAATCCTTCTTAGTCTTAGATCTATGATTTTATTGCTCATAATAATGATTTAGCTTCTTAATGGCTTCCTCCAACGATCTAGGCTCATCAAACTCAATCTTGTCCTTGAATTCTACCAACATCCCACTGATGAATATTTGAATCTTCACTTTCTCCTCCTTGGTCATTGATCTCATATTTAGCTCATATAAATCCTTTGCCTTATCATCATATTATCTCTTTGATATATACTTCTTCAAAAAAAGTTTCTCGAACTTGCTCCAAGTCAACTCCTCTTCCTGAATTCCTTTGAAATTATTTACATCTTCCCACCAAATGTCTACTTTACCTTTAAGACTAAATGTAGATATTCTGGCCTTCATGTTCTATGAGTAATCATGTAATTTGAATAACTCATGCATTCTACGTAACCATTCTTCTGCATCTTGTGACTTCTTCATTTCTCCATCAAATGTAGGTGTCTTTTGTTTCTTGAACTCATCCAAAAATATCCCCTATCATTCCTCCTATAAGGATGATATTGAAGATGACCATGGTACCTATGTAAACCAGAGCTAGAATGAAGCCCATGTCCATTGTCTCTCCTATAAGGTGTATCTAATCATTTTCCATCTTTGACTGTGTCATCTCTATCCAACCTATGCCCACCATGTGACTTGCTGCCGTATGCTCCATTAGTCCTATCCTCCTGTCCATAACTAATCCTTTGTGGTCCCTGCTTCTGCAAGTCTGACAAGCTCTAAAGGATGACTTCATTCACCTCTTCTTGTTTCTCATATGCCCTAGAAAGTCCCTCTTTTGATTGAATGATTCGATCATTATCTTTTTTGAAACTTCTTATCTCTACCTTCAAACTTCTCAGAGTGTTTGTTATGTGAGGGGAGTATTCATCACCATGCTACTCATTTGATCTATAGGGATAATCTCGTGAACTATAGTCTACCATATTTCTAGTAATATTTTCTCTTCTCTTCCTGCTAGGTATATCATGTCAACGATACCAAATTATAGGAAAACCAACGTACCTCAGTATAGTTCACAGGAGGATATCGCGTCTGCAAGATCAACCAGATTAGCATAATACATGCATAATCATAATCATAACAATATATAGACATAATCTCAACCATTATCCCAGTTACTATGCATAATGCCACAATTAAAACACTGAGTAGGCACTATGCATAAAAAACATATGGATGACATGCATGCATAAACAATACATATAAACACTAACATACATTCATAGTGAACACATCCCAACAACAACCTCATCAACTTCTGCATGACAAAAATAATGTCCTTTACCATGCATACATATCAAACACATATACCAAAAGCATAATGGACATATATCCAAATGACATGTACGCATGTATATGCATCCAAAGAGAAAAGGGAAACTAGACATCACCCAAGGAGAATGGAACTTGGCTTTGATACCACTCTGTAACCACCCTTGTTTGAAATTTACCCAAGCTAACCGGTCCACCAGTGTAAACATGTGACGAATAGGTACTATGATATGATTCAACTCCCCATGTATAGTTGAGGAAGTGGAACTAACAATACAAGACCAATACAACCTTCCTTAGGAGCTACAAAACCTTCAGGAGACAACCAACCCTTCTAGGTGCCCAACCCTTGAGACAACTTGATGTTTTGCTGAACTAGACCCCCATTAACTCCCATGACAAGGAATCCATGCGACTGAGATGCATCAGTCTCTCCCGCAGTAAGGCATCATGCGACTGTGGCTTTTTTCAGGAAGTTTTGTGCCAGTGACCCCGTATTTTGAGCCACTTATTTAGGGCTAGGAATCAGGCCTCTGCTTAGAACTTCATGAAACTTACAAAAATGATAAATAAAATTGAGACAAGGACATTAATACAAAAAATTGAACAAGAACTTGACCTGACCCTTACCAACCATGACAAACATTCCATTAAACATATCATGAACATGTAATCTATAGGTCATAACAATAGATCTAAACATAGGGACCTCATACTAATCTGAGAGTCATCAAGGAGGATTGATGCCTCCTTATAATAGAGGAAATATCATCTATTAGGTCATGCATTCATCAACATTTCATTTACTAATCAAAACATGACGAGAGCCATAACTCAAGTCTGTCATAAAACATACTTATATCCAGCAAATAACTAGAGAAATATTAATGATGAAACAACCATTCAAACCACATAATGACAAGCACATTTACTCATATAATACTAAAAGAAAAGGATCTTATATTAACATATGTAAATACAACCAAGTCAAGGAAATCCACATACCACTTGACCATAGATTGGGTTGAACCAAATCTCTCTTTCAGCTAACCACCCCCCACACCATATTCCAAGAATGAATGTGGGATCTCATGGAATAAACAAAGAACACCAAACCAAGGCTTCTAGAGGCCAAACAACCTAAACCCTCAACTAGTGATTGCACCTCATAGATGGACATCACTAACCATCACTAGCTCAGTGTCTACCCAAGTTGTACAGGGCTCCAGAGTGTTTGTTCCAATTAAGGCTTCCATGACTAGTAACTCAACCCACAGCTGCTGATGTGCTCTAGAAATTTTTTCTAACTAGGGCTTCTAGGACTAGTAAGTCAACCCACCAAGGGCTTTAGAGAATTTATCCAACCAAGGCTTCCAGGACTAGTAACTCAACCCAAGCCATTATAGGGCTTCCAAAGCATTTGTCCAACCAAGGTTCTAGGAACTAATAAATCAACCCACAACCATAAGGAACATGAGCACCAATCAGAAAACAAGAGGAAAAACCCACAACACCATGTATATCTAGGAAATGGAAAGTCTAGGCAAAACCAACAAGGGTGATGTTGCATGATCAAGGCCTACCTCTCCATTTGTGGGTCAAGAAATGAAACACACTGTCAATCCAAGAAATCCTCCATGCCAATGACAAATCATATTCAAGAAACCACATGAATATGCCATGCATGCCAAAATTAGCAAGGAAATCATACATGCAACTCAGTACCTACAAGAAAAACCCATTGTAGCTATTGAATTCGTTGTCCCCTTACACTTTTCTTGCTCTTTATTTGACTTCTTGCTCCAAATCCCAAGTATTCCACACTCCTCCAAGAGTACTCCAAGAAAACTCTAAGTGTCCAAGAGTATGGGAGAGAGAAAATAGAATTAGAGAGCTAAAGGCTGAACTGATCAAAGCTGTAAAATGATCCTCAAAAGCCTTTTTATCATTTAGGCCTCTATTTTCTTCATTTTCCTTATTTTTTTTCCTTCAATTTCCTCCTCACATGCAACCTATGAACTTTCACCTTCCTTTTCTCCTATTTTACATTATTTTCATAAATAAATGCCAATTCATTCCTCAGGCTTTTCCAAAACATTTTCCATTTCCTTTTCCAATTTCCATAGCCATTAATTAATCACAAGAAATCCCCATCACTATGTTTTTTCCCAACATTCAGCTTGGAATACACATCCCATGACCTTGGTTATTACTTTCCCTTTTTAACTTTATTACATGGATTTTTAACCAGGGCTGTTACAGTTCCTCTATATTTCTCAATGAAATTTAACATGAAACATGGTTAAGGATGTTAGTGTAGGTTCAATTTTTTCATTTGGAGTTCTAATAAAACTCATCTTTCACTTATTTGATCGAAGAGATAATTTGGCAACAATTAAAATGAATCTTTCACCTTAAGAGGGTGTGTCAAGCCTTTTGATGCAATGGGTTAAGCATTCAATGAAATTGAGTTTTAAAAAATTCCTTTCACCTTTTTATTTTAATTGGGAAATCAATTATTGTTAGTATCTTCAATATTTCTTGCAATCTCTTTAGCTACACAACTATGTAGAAACATGGAAAATGTTGCACTTAAGATATTGGTGACCAAATAGAAACCTTGAGCCTATGGTTTTGATACAACTTGTGGGGATTTTAAAGATTAAAGCAATATACCTTGGATTTCCATGGTATTGAAACCAAAAGAACCTTAAAACTACACCTAAAGATAATGTAGACTTGTTGGAAACTATAAGCAATCTACCAACAAGGAAATCCTAACATAAATAATGCAATACAATTAGAATTGAAACCACACATCAAACCATGCATGTTTGCTAGCCTCTTGAACATTAAGAGATCTAGTTCAGTTGGGTACCCACATGAAAAGGTGTTACACCAAAGACAAATTTAGTATTGATTTAGTAAGAGTGGGACATTCTAAAGAATAAAATATCTATATAAGGTTGAGACAAAGACACGAAATCAAATTCCCGAGAAGAACCATGTTGGTGAAATGAGTGGGTTGTAATTCCCCTTTTTATAGATCCTAATGGAATTAGATCTAAGTTGAATCCCTTCCAATGACATAGTTACTATAAATTTGATGAGATTAAGAAATTAGTATAGGTAAGGAAAATAGAGAAAGGTCGGAAAACTTAAGGGCCATCAATGATTAACTTTTGGAAGTGAAACAACACTTAAAAAAATAGATCTAGATGGATGACCAAAGTATGAAAAATATGGAGAAGAACATCGATAGAAGCAATTTGTTGAACACAATGACTCCCTCATAACTATCCCCATAGATTGATACAAGTACATAGTTAAACTTGTACACTTGGGAGAGAAATACATCTAGAAAGTCATCTAGAACGTCACCCAAATGATGACTCTGCTACATGGATTTTTCCCACAAATAAAAATGCTAGATGGATTTTTTTTATATCAAAAAATGTTGTAAAATACACCTTGTAAAAAATTATGGGAAACATTGGTCACATGATATAATTTTGGTGCAATGGTAAGACTTGGATTTTATAAAGGAAAGGTTGTGAGTTCAACTCTTGCTATTAATTTTTTTTTGGGATTTGTTTTCCAAAAAATATCCTTTAAATAACGAACTTGCACATAACATAACACATCTTTAGGTCATGGTGTGGTGGTGAGGTTAAAGGTTTATCCTAACAATGTTGTGTGTTTGAATCTCGTTGTCACCAAATTTTCTGGAATATAGTTTTGCTCCACCAACTAGTTTTCCAAATAACCCACCAACCAACCTTGCCATGTAGTATCCACCACCACATAGGAGACATGCATAGGATTTCTAGAAGGATCAATGTGGAAACCTTTGGTTTTTCCACATGGTTCCATGTGTCAACCTTTCCTTTATCCATATCAACCTATCACCATGCCATGTTTCAACCTATGTGTGTTCCATATGTAAGCCTATGAGTTTGCCATATGTCAATCTATCACCATGCCATGTGTCATCCTACACCATGCCATGTGTCATCCTACATCATGCCAGATGTCATTTTAGAGAGTTCCATGTGTCAATGCATGCCCATATTTTCCCTTCAACTTCTAAAGGCCATAATTTTTTGCATATGGTGTTGATTTAAGCCTATTCAAATTGTGTTCGAAAACTCTTGATAAGCTCTTTAACGTAGATACCTTTTAATCAATATTTTAAATCATTAATTTGGATTGATTATGGGAATCCTCCCAAATTAATATTCCCCACTAAGAAGCTTTTGGACCACAAAATATTTTCTTTTATTCAACAAGTACATGAGGGTATATGTAACACACCCAACCCCCTAATGCCATTTTAGAGCTATTAGACCCAACCTTCAAGGTACATTATGAATATAGGGTTATCTAAAACTATTCTTTCCTCCATCACTTCAAATCACAATTTCAATACCACCATCAATTCTTTCTTGTCAAGAGCTTTCCAATGATATAAATTTTGTCTCATTTTGATCTACGGGAACAAGTTATGACCCTTATATTTTTCCCCCTTTTAGACCGCATCATCATCCATACATGCCACATGGCTCAAAATATGTGGCCTATGGCTACATGGTACCTCCGCAATATTCTATGTACCTAAGCCCCCATGTTCTATCAAGTCCTCACCATATCGCCAATTTATGTAAGTCTGCACTATCCAAACCCTCGGGGCTCTAATATGTTGATATACTAGTACATCCAAGATTCTAATATGGGTGATATAGTAGTGGCCCAGACTACCGATGTGATGGTATTTTATATGGATAGTATGGGAAAATGGCAATATGGTGATATGGCATTGGTATGGCCAAATTTCAGTATGTCACCATCCCTTCGATCTATATACTTTTTTAGTAGAGCAAACTTGTACGAAGTGCCACGTGTTACGGTTTCGACCTTCGGATTTGAAAACAATACACAGAAAAGTACATTTTGTCCTCTTTCTTATCTTTTGATGAAATTTCAATCTGATGCTCATAGAGAAAATATGACGATAATTACCAGGTCACTTGTGTGGGATCTAATTCGGAAACCTACAAAAACCATAAATGTCTTGGACTGTATCTCCAAACATATAGTGAAAAATTATTTGAAATTCGGGCCCACGCTGCACCATGAGTTTGGCTCAAATGGGCTTTAATTTCAAAGTTTGAACCATCGTATAAAAATAGTATAATGAAAATTCCACGCTGACCTGTTTGAGATGGAATTCTCGAGCTTGCAAAAACCCTAACTTCCTCAGATCATATCTCGAATAGGGAGACAAGATCTGAAATTCGGACGTGAGGTTAAGAATGATTTCGGCTCAAATGGTTTCTTTTGTAAGCTTCTGAAACTTCGTAGAAAAAAAGTGATATTGAAAATTCCACGATGGCATATTTGGAGCAGCGAAACCCTAGAATCCAAAGCTCTCATATCAAATGTTATGAAACCAGCTCACAAAGAGATAGAAAGTATAGATCAACAACTTAAAAATCAGCCTCTTCGAGGGGGAAACCTCCTTTACATTACACAAATGAACAATTCTTGGATAATACAAATGAAAAGACCTCCTTTCTATATATAGGAGTCTAAGGGGTCATAATATAATCATATCTGACATAACAATAATAATGTAAGGGCACAACAATAACAATAGTGGGCTTTTATGGGGCACAATAATAACAATATGGGGACTACATGGGCACAAGAATATAATAAGGGGGTTGCACTAATAACAATAAGGGGTTACACTAGTAGTATAGGAACCTAACAAAACCTTAACAAATATGTCAGAGGTAGATATAAAATACTTCTCTAAAGGAAAAACCTCTTCTGCTCTCAATAATTTGGGATCCTCTTCTACCTCTGAAATAAATAAGTGCTATGCACAGTTCTTGATAAAATGCAAAATGAAAAATGAAAAATGAAAAAATGAAAATCTAAATTTTTTTGAAAAATGAATTAGGCGAAAGAAGAGAAAAGCTTCCTGCGGAGAGAGGTGATGCAAGTAACTCTGCTGAGGTACTGACTCGCTAGTAGCAAAGCGATGCTTGTGATCCTGCATGACTCTGCTGGGGTACTATCCAGGCCCGCTGGAAGCGAGGCAACACCAAAGATGAAACTTAAACTTTGATTGCCATATTGCTTGTGTACCAATCTACCCGTCATCCCCAATCTAAACAATTGTGTTGACTTGGCTTGGAATGTGTGCTAACTAAACAAGAGCATGGTAGGTGCTACATCTTTCAATCAAGCTGGTTCGAAAACCAAGATGATCTAAGAACTAAACAATACTTCCGGAGGAGTTAGACTTGCTTTTCATGGAACAAGGTCCATTCTAAGAGCTGGAGTTCTACCAGTGTGTCACCAAGTGTTGTAGTAGCTACAACCACCCTCCAAAATTTTTCCTTAGCTTCATTTGGAGCCTCCCTACAAACCATCCTTAGCATAATGGCTTGCGTTGTCCAAGTACAGATGCTTTAGCTGAGCTTCAGTGGCTTACCAGCCTGTTCTTGTCAACTTATTTGTCTTCCACCTGTAGACTAACATTCCGAAACTTGTTCAGCTTCTAGTTGTCATGCTCACTTGGAAAATTGCGCAATTCTAGAGGGGCACCAACCTTCCCTCTGGAAATTGCGCAATTCATCTGGGCTGCCTGCTGCTCTCCAGAAATGCACAAAACAGACAGGAAACCTTCCCTCTGGAAACTACATAATGCAGCCCAACACTGGGCTTCCTTTAAAAAATTGTGCAATTCTGACTAACAGCCAGGGCTTTAGTCCAGAAATTGAGCAATGCCTCAGGGAAAACCGGACTTGCTCAGCCCAAAAATTATGCAAAATTAATTTCGAGGCTTGCAGACTATTGCATGTGCTCCTAGGTTGACCAGTTCCCTCTAGGACTGAGTAATCTTGATTTGCATGCATGGGATGCTTTTCCTGAAAAAAGAAAAAAGAAAAAACCAAAAAAGCATGCCTAGATTTTAGGGATCAATTTTTAGCAACTAGAGGTTACATGAAAAAGATGTTTTAGAAACCTCTCGCAAAGTGTCATTTTTTCCTAGATTTATGGCATGCCCATTATAAGCCTCAATCTTATGAAACTTATTTATTCGACGCTGCAGAGCTCATTCTTCACATCGATATCGGAGCTCTAACATCCCACATCGCATCTAGGAGCATTCAGCACACTCAGTTCAAACTTTACCAGGTAAGTCCACTTTTCATGTCTTTTGGTGCTTTTTTGTCGCTTTTTGTCTTTCGGTTTGTGTGAGTGTTGCTTTCTTGGTTTTGTTGAATGCCTGTTGACGTTTTAATGCATGTTATCCTGTAGAAGGATTTTTTCAAGTTTTTCATTGCATCTCAATGTTGTCGCATGCATGACACTGTTTTTACACTAATGGTCGTTGTTGCAGCGACTCGCTTCACACACATGCTTGTTTTCCCATTTTATGAATCTTGCACTCACTGGTTGCATGCATGATCATTCACTCTTGTTTGCACTCAGCTTCACCATGCATTTAGAATTTCATGTTTTCAGTTGCCTGTCGGTGTATCTAGGATGCCTTGGCCCAGACCTTACCTTGCCCGACTTGCAATGCGCATTTATGAGAGTGAAGGCTCTGCCTTCCTCCCAAAAATTTCACAAAGTTGGCCTAGCATTTGCCTCCAAGCTTTCTCTGCACAAATCTAAGAGGGAGTGCCTTGCTGGCCCCAGAAATTACACAAATGCAATTTTCTGGTTGCAATCATTGCTGACTGAAACTGTGCATTGAGCAGTTTCAGTCCTCAACAGGCTAGGATGGATTGTGCATTGTGCAGTTTCAGTATTCAGTCAGCTTGCTGACATTCTGGACTGTTCCTTGCATAGTTTTGGCAGTAATGTCTCCTAGCCTCCCAGTAAAGATTGTGCAATATTCCTAGTCAGTCACCTAGGTATGTTGCATGACAATCCTCAAGTTGTTTTTCTTTTCAACTGATATATTTCTTGCCACGAGTGTTGCTCTGTCCCCAGGTATCACAAGTGTTCGTCCGTCTCTCAGCAGTACAGGTACAATGGCCTCCAAGAGAGCAGGGTTAAAGGACACCGTCAAGAGTGCAACTGGAGATGCAGTTGAACAAGTGTCTATGAGCTTGCCTATTTGTGAAGACACTAAGTTGTTCATAGACAAGGATATCAATATGAAATGGTAGGACATCAACGACACCTTTTTAGGCACATTTGAGGAAAATCTGGAAGACCGCAGGGTCTATGTCAACATTGACAAGTCTGGTATGTACTCGATTGCATGTAGGCATCCCACGTTTCCATGTGTGGACATGATCCACTCGATTGTGTCACATAATAATCCAGAGACAATGGCATTGAGTAGTGTCATTAGAACACAACTGACTACCTTTAGGGTGAAGGACTTTCAAGAGTTGTATCACTTGCCACATTTGGTGATCACGATGGATACACCCTTCAGCACACCCAACAATAGTGCAAACTCAAGGGACATCTTGAAGAGTTGGATGAAAGATCCATCCAAGTTCAGGACAACACCCAACCAGGTTTACAAGACAAAGATACTGCGGAAGGAATATAAACTCTTGGTCATCTTTGCATGTCTCTTACACGGCCAAGAGAGCATAGAGACCTTCCTACAGAGTTGGGTGATTGTGTTGGATCAATTGGTACACGAAGGAAGACCTTGAAAACGGTCCAACATGTTGTCTCTCAAGTTAAAGGAACAAGTAATAGAAGCCAGACATTTGCCCAAGGGTCAGAAAGTGAACATATACATGTCCACTAACACACTGGATGCAGACTATGCCTGTCAGCAGTTCTGAGACTTGGTTTGGGCATGGAAACTTTCAGAAACCTCTATTCACACTTATTATAGATTGTTATTTGAATGCATATTCCATGGGGTTATCATACAATTATCATACCACTTCGTCACCCTAGTGTATAGGATGATATTTCAGCAGGATCCACCTTGCATGTCACAGGTAGTGATGGAGGCATTGATTAACATAGCAGATTGGTATGCCTCACCCCTTGGCACCTTCATACGAATGTACAGTGTGGAGAAGTGATATGAAAATGAAACTACTTGTATTTGCTATTCAAGGTATTCATTTCCATTAAATTATATGTGCAAACTATTACTCATGTCTTGCAATTGAAAGAAAGTGTTTTTTGGTAAATTTCTGAGTCTTATGTGTGAAGGAGTGTTATTTCATTTTACTGTTTAGCATAATAAATCTGAAAAAGACAGCGAGATAAAATCACATAATATAACACAGCAGCTGATGAGGCAGTTCACCCCTCCTGGGCTACATCTGTCAGGTCCAAGGCCCCAAAATGGGCATGTCCTTGCTCTTATTAGATGCTAAGATTTGTTATAGTGATAAGAAAGCCTAAACAGGCAAAACAAGCTGTGGAAATGAGTTCAGAACACAGAAAACAGTAAAGGTTGGCTTTTGTTTCACCTCCAATGGTTAACCATAGCCCAATACAGCTCCAACACTCCCTAGGCCCTGATGGCTCTCCAATATTCTTTGCTAAAAAAGTACCTGAAGATCAACTCTGTTGACTCTGCAACCTATACCATTGGCTCTGGAATGCTCATAATACCCAAAATCAAAAAAAAATTCGCCCCAAAAGGTTCTCCCTTGTGAAAGTTATGACCCACTGAAGTTTTGTCCAAGTTGGCCTAAGGAAAATCCACCAAACTTGGAGTAACTGCAGTTAGCTCTGCTAACTTTGGCAACAATGCCTAAAAAGGTGGACTCTGCTCCAGTTTGTCTGCACGGTTTGGGTGGCATTAAAAGTTAAGGTGGGTGGTGGTCACATAGACTGACTACCTCATCGCTAGCGGAACCGTGGAGCCAACGGTTATGAAACCGTGGCATTTACCATTAACGAGACCACCGCCGAGACATGTGACCATGCAAACTGTAACGCTTAACTGTTGGGTTCGATGTTTATCCATCGGGTTTGCCCTGTGGTTCTAAGCCCTAGTCTTATGGATAGGGGGTTGGTCCCTTTCTACCCCAAACTTACCTTTGATCAAACTTTAAATATGCAATGTGACCTTAGGTTGTTAAGAACTACTGTGTGGGTGGGCCGGTCGGGCCTGTGGGCTGGCGGCCACCCGACCCGGGGTCGATTCCTGTGAACACTCAATAATTTTGCCACAATAAACCTGCAGTCTTGGGGCCACGTGGTGGTTTCCAGGCAGGCTATGTGGCATTCATTAATTGGCCATTGAAATCCATGGTATATCCACTGTGCAATCCATAGTTGACAAGTGTCGATCTGTGATTGGATGAGAAGGAATATTCTTTTTCTTTAATATATATATTTTTTATTCAAAGTCAACCCAATTCAAACTGGAGTTTTGCATGAAATTGTGAATTTTCAAACTTGAATAACTTTCACATACAATGTTGGATTTAAGTGTTGTTCATGACTACATGATCGTATCGATGAGGCCTATCATGTCGTTCTAGTTTCAACCAATTATGAGCAATTCAAAATTTGAGCATTTTTTCCAATTAGGACATGATCACTTGATCACACCTCCCAAATGGGAAGCTTTTGGACCCCAAAAGCCTTCAATTACCTGTTAAGAAAGTGAGGGTACAACTCCCTCACCTTTTCCACCTCCATCCATTTTGCCTTACTCGGTTTGCTGCCTTTAAGACCAACCTGAACATAATCAACATTTCCCCTCCTCGAAGTGTGTGTCCTTCTGTTAAGGATAGCATCCTCTTTCAGCTCATCCAAAAATTCTGGTGAGAAATCATTTATGGATGGCAACTGAATGTCACTTTCATGATCATCAATTAAAGGAGGTTCATACAAACGTAAATTTTCCACATTCACAACGGAATACATTTGCATATATGAAGGCAAATCTAGTTGAAAGCATTATTTCCAATTTTTTTAAGGATCTTGAATGGAACATAATGAGTAGGCTTCAGCTTTTTACCTTCTCCTTGCATTCTTTCCTTACTAATATGCAGCCATACCTCATCTCCTTCTTGAAACTTATGATCAACTCTATGTTTATCGTGTCTCTCCTTGTACTTGCCTTGACTTTTTTCAAGCTGTTCTTGAACTTGCTGATGTATGAGCTGAATTCTTTCAATGAACATGCGAGCTTTGTTAATGTCACTATGCCCATCAATGGAAACATTCTTCTCAAGAATGAAATCTAAAGGTGACTTAGGAAAATACCCAAAACAAGCTTCAAAAGGTGAGTATTTGTAGAAGAGTGCTTGGCTTGGTTGTAAGCATGCTAAATGTAATACAAGCGCTCATCCCAAAGCTTGGGATGCTCGCTGCAATAACCTCTCAAAATATGTACAATGGTTCTATTCACTACCTCTATTTGGCCATCTATTTGCGGATGGAAAGCAGTACTCTTCTTCAACTTGGTGTCCATCATCTTCCATAGATTGGACCAAAAATTCCCAACAAATCTGGAATCCCTGTCACTAACAATAGAAGTAGGCAAGCCATAATGAACCCATACATGTTGAAAATATAAATCAACAGTTTGTTCAGCAGTTATAGTTTTCTTACATGGCATAAGAATACACATCTTGCTGAATCTATCAACTACTACATAAAGATAATCATGTTACTTTCTAGATAATGGTAGACCTCCTACAAAATCCATAGAAACACTTTCCCATGGTCTAGAAGGTACCGGCAATGGAATATATAATCCAAGCTTCCTATTTCTAGGCTTGCTTGTAGCACATAATGAACAACCTATAATGAAACGTGAAACACTATCTACCATGCGAGGCTAATAACAATACCTCTGTAAATGTGCCACCGTTTTGCTTACCCCGAAATGTCTAGCAATAAGAGAAGAATGAGCTTCTCTCATAATACTTAGTCTCTCTCCTTGTGGTATACATAACTTGCCCATATGAAAAATTATTATGCAAATTATAATCATTCTCCTCAACATGATTCCCTTCACTCAAGTTAGCATACACATCCTTAAAATCAACATCTGATGCATACTGTTCTATGTAGCTCTCATGTACAATAGAATCATTCTTAAGTAAAGTAGTAGAACTAATAGTAGGCTTTGAAATCATATCAACAACTTTATTGAAAATACCTTTCTTGTACCTTATTACCAAGTGAAATTGTTGTAGGAAGCCCATCCATCTAAAATGTCGTGACTGCTGCAATTTACTTTGCGATTGCAAGTACTGTAAAGGCTGATGGTCGGTATGAACAACTGTTTCTTTGCCCATCAAATAGTGTTTCCACTTTTTGACACTTTGTACCAACGCATACAAGTCTTTATCATATGTAGGATAATTCACAACAGTGCCATTAAATGTCTCAAAATGAAATGTGATAGGCTTACCATGCTGTAAGAGAACTGCACCCATGGCGTAATCACTAGCATCGGTCTAAATCTCGAATGGTTGTCTCAAGTCCAATAATGCAAGAACTGGAGCTAAACTTATTTTTATTTCAAAGACTTGAAAGCTTTCTGTTGCTTGCCTCCCCATTAGAAAGCACGCTTCACACTTGTCACTGCATGCATAGGAGTTGCTATGGTAGAGAAGTTAGAAATGAACTTCCTCCAATACTGAGCTGCACCCAAAAAACTTCTTACCTCTGTGATGGATTTGGGAGTAGGCCAATTCACAATAGCTTCTACCTTAAAAGGATCAATTCTCAAAGCACCTCCTCCTATTATGTGTCCCAAATAAACCAAAGAAGTCTTTCGAAATTCACACTTTGACATTTTAAGAAATAACTGATTTTTCTTAAAAATATCAAGTACTTTCTTAACATGCATGACATGCTCTTCTCTAGTCTTGCTGAAAATTAAGATGTCATCTAAGTAGACAATAATGAAATCATCAAGAAAAGGACATAAGACATCATCCATTACCCACATGAAAGTTGCAGGTGCATTGCATAAACCAAACGACATAACAAGCCATTCAAAGGGTCCTTGTTCTGTTTTAAAAGTTGTCTTCCAAATGTCACTTTCTTCAATTCTAACTTGATGATAACCACTACGTAAGTTTAACTTAGTGAAATATTTAGCATCTTTCAGCTAATCTAACAAATAATCTATCCTTGGAAGTGGGTAACGATTTTTTACCGTTATTTTGTTTAAATCCTTGAAGTCCACACACATGCGCCAAGTTCCATCTTTCTTTGGAATCAACACTATCGGTGACCCACATGGAAAAGTGCTTGATCTTATGAAACCTTTGTCTAAAAAGTCTTTAATTTGCTTCTTTATTTTGGCATTCTCCATGATAGACATGCGGTACATGCCTTGTAGGAATTTACAGGGTAATTTCCTCAGACAGAACACCAAAAGGACACCGCTCACAACCAGATCGCAGATCAATACACTAGTATTTTGACGTGGTTAAAACCCTCAAAGAGGGAAACAGTCCACGGCCTGAGCCAACGCGGCCACTTCAGGCAATTTATTAATAAAAGAATGAAAATTTACATATGTTTCTCTCATGCACGGATTACCCTACAAATGACCCTCCATGCGCTTTAAATAGAATTCATGGACCAATCGGGTGTCAAGCCACGGATCAAGTGTCGGTAATACCGAGGAGAGAATGAACCGTCGGATCACTACATATCGTGACCGTCAGATTGTAAGTTACAAAATGTACAACGGTAAAGAAACACACTTTACCTAACTCTATACCTAACTATACACTAGACCAAGTTGTACTTAACTATTTCCTATGTGTCGGAATATCCTAACATCCCCCCTTAAGAACAACTTGGGATAGGATTGAAGGATTTACAAATATGACACAATAGGAGAAGGAAGGAGGCACTAGAGCCTATACCCCCTTAGTGACAACTTCCTGAACTCCAACCATAAATCGAAGTTTAGTGAACTTCGCCTCTGTGAGAGCCTTTGTGAAGATGTCTGCAACTTGATCAGCTGTTGAACAATATTGCACTTCAAGAACATGGTCATGAATGAGCTTTCTGATGAAGTGCATGTGCAGTTCAATGTGTTTGCTGCGCTGATGTTGGACTGGATCTTTGCATAGCTGAATGGCACTTTGTTTATCACACCAAAGTGTAGTCGGATGCTGCTGCTGAAAGCCAAACTCTGACAGGATCTGACAAAGCCACAAGGCTTCCTTACTAGCTTCTACAGCACCACGATACTCTGCTTCTGTTGATGAAAGAGAAATGGCAGCTTGTTTCTTACAAGCCCATGTAATAGGTCCTGAACCAAGAGTGAACACATAACCGGTAGTAGACTTCCGATCATCAGGGTCACCAGCCCAATCGGAATCAGTGAAACCAACCAATAGAGGAGATGCTTCGGCACTGTAATGAATCCCAAACTGAACTGTACCTCGAAAATAACGAAGTTCACTAAACTTCGATTTATGGTTGGAGTTCAGGAAGTTGTCACTAAGGGGGGATAGGCTCTAGTGCCTCCTTCCTTCTCCTATTGTGTCATATTTGTAAATCCTTCAATCCTATCCCAAGTTGTTCTTAAGTATTTCCTATGTGTCGGAATATACTAACATGCCTATGTTAGGAAGAGGAGAATCTGGATGTAAATGGATTTCATGCTGAATCTCCCTTTTAGGAGGAAAACCTGTTGGTTCTTGAAACATCTCATGATGTGCATCAACTACATCATATAAATCTGATCTAAGCTTGGAATCATGATTTTCAAATGACTCATGATTCACATCAACCTTAGGCTTGATCATAAGAAGTACAAAACTCTTACTTGAATTAACTAGCCTTTTTACCTATCCCGCATTTACCATCGCTATATTTGCCTTCTTGCAATGTGCTCTGATAATGTTCTCCTTGCCATCTTTGAAAAGATGATATTTATTTTCATGGCGATGGAAGATCACTTTTTTCGAGCCTTAAAAAGGGTCTTTTTCACCTCTAATTACCTCACATTAACTTGTCAATCCAGGAACGATTTGTTATTTCAAAGAGTGTACTCAGTTTGAGGTTGTCATTTGCCAGAGTAATGCTAGTAGTATAGTTCTCAGAATACAAGAGTAAACGGATGCTTAAAACAAGATCTACTTACATCAAAGCACTTTAAAGCCTAAATCATGCATTCGAAAAACTAAGCGGTTTATGAGTCAAGGGTCCAGTAACAGTAACTCATCCCTTTGTAAACTGATTTAATTAAAGATAATAAAGGAACAGATCATCAATCTGGGAACTAGACAACAAATGTCAATGCCCACTACAGTTTCAGATCGTTCTGCACACTAAAGCAATGAGAACGCAAATAACAGGAAATGGAACAACAACTAGGAAATGGAACAACAACTAAGACATGGATCAGCAACTAGAAAATGTAACAACAACTGATTCTTATAAATAGCAACACTTTAATCTATAGGAATAAGTGCAGCAATCATATCCTACAGAAATCAGATAGCAATCTTTACTCTAGGAATAAATCGGACAACACACGGAAATAGAACGGCAACTGATTAGTAATGAAATATAGAACAACACTTGGAACCAACTGTAAATGCACAATAAACTAAGATAAATAACACACACAACACACCTTAGTATTGAGAAAAACAGTAATCTAATTTCGGTACTACAAATATCAATCTTAGTTATAAAGAATAATGATTGTAATTCGTAATGGAAGAACAATATCAGTTGAATCAGCAATTGCAATTAAATGTAATCTATAAATGAATACAATAATACCAATTTACGACTGTTACAACACGGGTACTCTGTAATTGAACAGCAATAGCAACCAGATTTATTTTAAAGCATTAAAACAGAGTTACAGCGAATCACTTTTCAACGAGAGTCGATGATCTTAGTTTCAAATACAAAGAAAAGTTACATAGAAAAAATAACAACAGATCGTCGCCCGGGATAGCAGTGCTACCCCTTTTTATAACAGCTAAAGCGGAGATATCAAGGATGTAAAAATAGTTAAGGCAGCGATCCCTCAGGATCAAAGGATCCCGAGGGATTCTCCAAATTGTTAATTCCCAGTTATCCGTTTGTTTTCTTGCGTCGAGTCGATATCTCCTTTTCCTTTCCTTGGCTGAAATGTTTTAATTTAGATCGCCTTGTTTGCATATGGTTCCCCACCAAAGGGACAACAGTTAACCTAGCCTTGCCTTTTTCTTTGGAACGACAATCTTTCGTTTTTCCCTTTTCTTGCATAAGAAATAGCAATTATTAGTGTTTTCGTGTTGCGTATAAATCCTATAGATTTTGTCATGATTTCTTATTATCTACCTAGTTCATGATGCAAAGAGGTTACGAGTTCTAAAGGAAAGATGACAAAATAATCAATAAAAACATACCTTCTTCAGTACTCCACACACCCCCCTGCTTACCCTTTTTCATGCCCTCATGAAAACATTGTAGTTGACATGTAAGGCAGTGAGACAATAGGTTGGAGATGGGATCTCATGTGGTGGTCTACAACCATGATGCCTAACTAGGTGTTCAAAAAGATGGCCTATTTGACCCTCAGGAATCTCATACAGGGCTTGGTATCCAGGTGCAGGGTGCCAAATAACCGGACTCCGAAACCTATATCCTAACCAAGATGTCACTGCCCTCAAGATAATTTCGCCATAGAGGTTCAAGCGATTGGTAGCTAATTTAAAGTTCTCATAATTAAATGGTTCCCTGAGTTGAATATTCAGATTAGAAATCTGATATCAAAATTTAGCAGCATCAATGGCAAGGTCTTTAATAGTGAAAAAGTATTATATTCCTTGCTGATTGATTGTTGTATGAATGGGTCCTAATGCTTCAATCACACCTAGAGTCCTCATAAGATTCCTATGTTTCCTCCATAACTGCACTAGATTTCTAGGCTCAGCTCTTACCCATAAATCTAATCCGTTTTCTTGTCTTTGGAAGGCATTATAGGCTTTAAGCCATTTAATTTGATTAACCGCAAACGAAATAAATTCCTATAGTTGGATATCCCCAACGAAAGGGCCAGGGTTTTGCTCTGTCTCTTGATCTAACACAAGGTTATGCTGATAGAATTCACACAATAATCTTTGAAACTTTACTCCATAGTGCTTACAAAAACTTATAAAATCATCAATAGTATTAATTTGTATAGGGGCTCCTGCTTTGACAACCTTAATTTTCAATTGCAAATATTGTTCCATTAAAAAGAAGGCATAATTCTTAGCAGGGACTCTACATGCTAGGACATCAGTGTACAAAGAGCATAAGGTACCCATCTGCTTGATAACTACATCTAACATATGAGTTACCTTTGTGACTTTTTCTTCTTCCTTTCGCCATCCTTCAAAGGCCTAGCTTTCGGATAAATTGACATTCCTTAGCTGTTGTTGTAATTATTCATACTTTTCTTGAGAAACTATTTGTTCTGTGAGTTTTTCTATTTCTTGCTGAGCTTGTACCAAACCCTCTCATAGGGTTACTGTCCTCGGATCACTGTCCCACATGGTAGTGGTAAGCAGAAGATTCACTTGAATCTTCTTATTTCATTGTCTTGTGTTCATGGTTCGTAATTCTTCAGAGGGTTGTGCCTCTGTCTGAACTTCTTTGTCACAGGCCGACATATCATCTGTTTGTACTTCAACATGGGTAACAGTTGAATGTTGTTCCTTTTGGTTTTGAACGGCAGGCTGGACTTGAGTCCTCCTTACCTTTTTCTTGAGGGGTCTTGCCAGAGTGGTTGCATGTCTTACCCTCGAAGTCCTTTTTACTCTCTTTCTCATTTTCAAAACCCTGATTCGTTGTCGAAGTCGAGCTATCAAATTCAGTAATCTTCGTTGTTATTTCTGTAATCTTCTAAGTTCTTCTGTTTTCTTAGAAGGAACAACTGTCTGTTTACTCGGGCCTGGACTATTATCTTGGCCAATTCCCTGGTTTTCTTCTTGGGGTGCTCCTTCGTTGTTCTATTTGGATTGCTCAGGAGTAGAAACCCTAGCTGGCTTTGTTATTTCTTGGGTAACTTCTTTTTCCACTCCTTCTTCTCCATGAAATTCTTCTGGTGCACTCTAGCTGGGAACAGATTGTTCCTCTTTTGTATCTTCATCACTTTTCTCTCCTGTCATAGTTACATCATGAACAAAATGATTCTCTTCGTTTTCTCCCTTGTCACGCAATTCTTCGGGTGCACTTTTGTCTTGAGCAGAATGCTCCTTTGATTCTTCTTCAATATGGAGGCCTAGTAGGCTGAGAGGTTGGGAATATTCACCCATATTGGCCAGAATTTGGGCCAATTAATCCTCTTGCAATGGATTTTGCAATGGGCTTTCTTCACGTTGTTCTGTCTCCACCTCCACCTACCCAGGCTGCTCGGTCTCTTCCTTTGTTTCTTCTTCCTCATTTCCTTCCAATTCTTTCTCATTCTCTCCTCCTTCCAATTGTGGGGGTTGCTCATCCCCGGAATCATCTATCTCCACAGGTTGGCTGGTATTCCTTTGGAGATTTTCCAACCTCCCTCTAATCCGTGCCAATCTAACTGATTTTCTCCGTTTCGATGGTCTATCCAGTGTACTGGTAGCATGTTTGCGTTTTGGGGCTGGCAGAGTCAATCCCCCATCTATTATGGCAATTAGCTCTTCCCAGCTGCTCTGTTGCTGAGCAAGACTGTGGCTAACTATCAGCCGTATCAGCCCATGGTGACTTACTACCGATTCTACATGTTGTGACTTTTTCATGCTTCGGGCAACATCATGAAGTAATGAATTTAAAAATGCAGGTAAGTTCACAGAGCATTTATATTTTAATACGGCTAAGAGTTTAAGGTGTCGTGGTCTTACCACGTCTTTCCTGCCTTCACAGGTGATGTAGCTTTGGATGAATTTCGCCAATTCTACCCACGGCTATCATAATTGCGCCGAGTCGATATCTCCTTTTCCTTTCCTTGGCTGATATGTTTTAATTTAGATCACCTTGTTTGCATATGGTTCCCCGCGAAAGGGACAGCAGTTAACTTGGCCCTGTCTTTTTCTTTGGAATGACAATCTTTCATTTTTCCCTTTTCCTGCATAAGAAATAACAATATTAGTGTTTTCGTGTTGCGTATAAATCCTATAGATTTTGTCATGATTTGTTATTATCTACCTAGTTCATGATGCAAAGAGGTTACGAGTTCTAAAGAAAATATGACAAAATAATCAATAAAAACATACCTTCTTTAGTACTCCACAACTTTCCTATCAAATAAGTAAGGACTTCCCAAAACAATTCTTGATATATCAAGTGGTACTACATCAAGTTCAACTGTGTCAATAAAGTGTGCAGTAGTTGCAAAGCGCAATATGCACTTTCTTGAGACTTGTAAGTTTGCATCCTTGCATATCCACCCAAGTGGATAAGGCTTTGCATGTGCAATGGTCTCAAGTTTAAGCTGTTTAACCAAGTCTTTTGATATGAGATTTGCTTGTGACCCACTGTCAAACAGTGTGTCAATTTTTGTATGTTTTGAGACTACCCTCACATGGAACAATTCAATTCTTTCTTCCTCATTAGGAGCTTGTACATGACAGTTTGAAGTACTAGTTCTTGGCTTAGTTTTGGTTTCTTTTCCCTTCATACTCTTTAAACCCATGGCTACAATTTTGGTTTCATCCCCTGAATCATCACCTAAATCTTGAGGTATAGTTGTAGTAGTTGTAGTAGCTGTAGTTTTCTTCTTTCCTTTGTTTTTGATAAACTGATTTATTTTTTCAAGATAAAGTTTCCAATAGTTTTTCTCTTCATGGCCTTCTCTTGAACAGTGTTTACATATCACTTTCTCACCCTCCTTTTTGACAGATGCATTATTTTTTCCTTTTACCTTAAAGGTTTTTTCTTTTTCTTCCCCTTAAAAGGCGTGTTTCTACCCTCATCAAAAGTGTTTTTCCCTCTAGTCTATAAATGTGTAGCTTGTACACAAACTTCGTCTAGACTAGTAGGATTGAACATAAGGATAGTATGTTTGAGGTAGCTGTGCAAACCACCTATATATTTCAGCAAAGTGTCTTGACTTTGTAACTCTACCCCTAATAAGAGTGCTCTTCTCCTAAACTCTTGTGTGTAATCTTGAACATTTTGTCCCTTTAGCTGTTTAAAGCTTTTCTAGCTCATTATAGTCTTTTGTAAATGTGCAAGAGGATAAAATTGCTTCTTAATTGTGGAAATAAATTCAGCCCATGTTAAAGTAATCTTACCATGTTTCTTAATTTCATCCTTGGTCTTGGCTTCCCACCATACCAATGCTGCTCCATCCATTCTTAAAGAGGCTAACTGAATCTTGGTGTCGTCATCCTGTAAGTTCTGTATCCTTAAATAAACTTCCAACTATCTTATCCAGTTGTCAAGTTTCTCTGCATTGACCTCATCGTTAAACATGGTGTTTTTGGGAAAACTAGTGTCCATTCAGAGCTGCTAGTCCCACTAAGACGGGTAGCTATCTTAGAAACAAACAAGCTAAAGTCACTTGTGTTTTCCTTTATGAGAGATAGATGAGAAAGAAGTAGAGAGTACCAACCTCAGTATTTCACTTGGCTCCTTTCTTGTTTCCTTTCCCCTTTGACAGAAAGTCGCCACTCCTTCCTTACTTGTCCCGCTTCAAAGAGCATCTGTAGAGTCAAAGCAGCACAATACCATCAAAGCATAGAGATCTATAACCATAAACAATATAGGATCAGATGTATATTAACCATACAAATGCATATATCAATACAAGATTAAGAGATATACAAGAATATGGAGGAAAACTCAAATAGCTTTATTGATAGAAGTAGTAGAAGAGAGGATTACAACCCATTGGTCTGACCCAGCGCCATCCTCCCAGCATGAAAGTCCTCTTCACCTCATGAAAAGCTTATATCACCCAACAATACAATGTTACATAGAGAAACCAACAACACTTCCTTACAAAATACAAGATTCCAGCCTATGGATCTCTAGGATGAGGGATCCATATATAGATGTTTGAAGGGGGTGAGTCAGCTTCTGGGATTTTGATTAGTGTCATCTCTCTGATAGTTCTTGGTTCCACTTGGAGATTTCATGATCTCTTACTCATCCCTGGGTGAATTCAGAGAGGCAAGTGTCAAATGAGCATCTTCTAGAAGATTCTCAGGGTCTCCACCTAGCAAACTGCTTCTGCCATTTGTCTGCTCTTGCTCATCGCACCCTACAGAAGGGCTTTCCAGTATGCATCGTACTTTTTGCATGTGGCAAGTGAGATGCATCACACCCTTAGCACTGGGCAGTCTGTATGGTCCAGTTTTGACCAGTTCTGAGTAATTTTTCAGGGAGAACTTCTGGGAGATGATGTAATCAGCTAACCTTGCTCCTTTAGGGTATGGAACAACAATTTTAGGGACTTAGAAGCCCTTTGTTTATGGACATATGTGATTGGGGTTGCAGTGCCCAAATATGTCTATAACAGTTGCCCCCTAAAGCATGAGGTCGTAAATCTTTTCATGTCAGGTGAAATGCTTTATCATGAGGATCCAAGGTTTTTCGAACTGGAAGGTGACCTGTAATAAGATACAATACAATACATTATGTTCATAATATTTTCATGATCTGGCTGAGGCGGGCATTCCCATGCTCAGCTTTATAAATTCGTTTTCATGTACATAGGACAGACAACCGTCTGTGTAGCAGACTGATGATTCTGGTAGAGCCATCATCCTTTGGCTTGGATGATTATCTGTGCAGCAATGATGTACATTTGATGTCTTTATTTTCCTGAATATATCACAGCCCGGATGGATGAAACTAGATCCGGGGTCTTCAAAACTCATTTAAACTTCGCCCAAAGTACAAGTGAGTCCATGTGAAAATATGTTCTGATGTCGAACATGGAAATACATCACCTAATTACCAGCCAATGATGTAAGTTGTTAACAGGCGCGAGAGGAATCATCGATAATGATAATGACCCTCAAGGTATTGCAGTACAATTCATGTGGTGTGAATACATGATTCGATGTCGAACACCACGCAAAATCTTTCGGTCGAAGACCATTAATGTAAACCTGTTGCGAGAAGTGAGAAACTTGCCATTGAGGCATGCAAGCTTCAAAGTACTGAAAGGGTTGTTCCAAGGTTTACTTCTTGGATAATGAGCTGATGTTGACAAGAAGTGACCCATCGTAGTAGGGCATTAATGAATCCCACATCTACGACACGGGACAGAGTAAATGATTTTGTGGAGGTGAAAACAATTTGATGATACAAGGTTCAGGGTGGCGGTCATGAAAGAATGAAGTGTGAAGGTATTGCAGTGGATGAGACATAAGCTGGGTTGGTGAATTCTCTGAGCAACTTCTCTTGAATATATCGGCAACACTGAAATGGATTGGTAGCGTTAACCCCAAAAGTGGATGGTACGGTGGACCAATGGTGATATGACCAGTGAATGGAATAACCCAACCCGACTCAATCATGGTGATGGAGTGAAAGTGTCATGTTCAAGAGTGACCTGCTACCAATAAAGTTTATTCAAGTTTTCTTTCCAATTTTCCCCAGTCATTTCTGACCAGTACCTCTTTATTTTTGTCAAGCTTGAGGAGGATAACATATTCTTGTTATATAATTTTCCCTTCGGGAAAATCCGTCGCTATGTTTTAACGAGCCTAGTGACAGTGAGACTCGCTCTTGTCTGCATGGACAAGTTTGTCGGTATTGTTTTAATGAGTTTAACGACAAGGATAACTCGGTTCTTTTCAATTTTAGAGAGTCTGAAAAGAGACAGAAAGGAAACTCCAATATTCCTTTTTCGTAATATAATCCCTTAAGTCTAAAAAAGTATAAAACAATAAGAAAGGGATGAATTTTCGATATTTTTAATGAGCCAAACAAGACAAACGCTCGATCTTTTTGTGTAATAATCCCTCAGGTCCAAAAATATTAAAATCTAGAGGAGGGATAGCACTTCCAATCACTTTAACGAGTTGGAGAGGCCAATCGCTCGACAATCTTTCATATTTTACGAGTTAGTTGAAAAGAGCTTAAAGGAGACTCGTTTTTTGATGAACGAGTGATGTTTTCAGATAGCAGCTAGTTCCAGGTAAGGTTTGGAACTTTCCAATCATGGTAGTGTAAAAATGTGGCTAATAGGATCACTCGTCGCAACTGTTCCTCAAAAGGGGTAAACAATCAAATGGAGGCGAATGATCGGCAACAACAGAGTGGAGGTGATGGTAAGAACACGACCAAGGCTCAAAAGCTGATGATAATGCATTCACAATGGTTATTTACTGGAGATGGGTTCATTTTTTAATGAGCTTAAACTCTGGTGGAACATATGCTCATTGCTAGGTTTAATTTTTAACGAGCTTGAACTTCGCGTAAAACTGCTCGTGCAAGTCGTATAATAAGGATGTCTCATTGATAGGTTCATTTTGTAGGGAGCTTGCCCCATTCGAAACTTTTCTCCAGATCCTTTCATTATGTAAGCTAGGAACGACCAATCCTAAGAGTTTAAAGGGTTAAGAACCTACAAATTAAGAAAATAAATGGTTGCTTTTCACTTTCATGCAAAAAGGTTTGCATGCCCCCAGGTATAATGAAGTAGAGTTTCCAGGTTACCCTTCAATTTGCAGATAAAACACTTGCTCTATTCGGAAAGGCCTACCTTCTGATGAAGGTATCTTATTCCAGTCTAATCCCATTTTCCTAAACGGACGGGTGTGTCAGACTAGTCATATTCCTACGCAGAAACCCACCTTATAACTGGGGTTTTCCTGCCAAAGCAGACCAGGGCGCATGCCCCCTGGGTTTCAGTCACAATCACCGAATCACTCGCGCTCATCAGGTGGATGGACTGGAGATTGATGAGACATTCCTTGCACAAAAAGACCAGTTAGGGATGGCACTTGACTATTAGCTATCTGTGAACCGGGGAATGAAAACTGGTCTACAAGCTGGACCATTCTGCCTTCAAGCAGAAAACACATCACTCGAAAGAGTGAGGAAACAATAGTTCCCATGCTATAAATGTAGTCACACCAAAGAAGTAGATTGTAATCTAAAGGTCCTTGGACTACCCATCACGTTCAAATAAACAATTTTCCTTCTCAAAGTTATAGGCAAATTTGGAAGGATCCATAACGGTCGACCGGTTCCTTTGTCAAAGCCTGTTAGATTTCGCATCTCAGGCAGAAGCGATGGCAAACCAAGCGCTTTCTAAGCAGTTGAGGAAAGGATACTCACAGAAGCCCCTTCATATATGATGGTACCAACCATGACCATTATGTAAGTTTGCACTATGATTCGGAATGGTACATTAGATGGTAGGAAAGGTCTAACTAGTACATTCCAGTCGAAGGAAACGACTAGGCTGTTTGGAGGTGGGACCGAATAAATGGTCGGATACATCTCTGACGAACTTCCTTCCTGCGGTAAAGGAATGAGTAGATTGTCCCCATGTTCATCGGAGTCTGTGCTTACGAAGAGGATTTGAACAGTGTCGTTCTCATCCTCTTTGGTGACTGTATCATTTGAAGGTAGACCTTCTGAAGACAAGACTGGGTCGACTGCCATCTCGACCTGTTGACTTTGGTCCAATGTGGACTCAGAGGGTTTATCTTCAATGATAGGTGCTTCAACCGACAAAAAAGGTGTGTCAGTCGGATTTTCAACTAGCGATGGACTCGGCAAGAGTTTCTTGTATCCAGGGGGAACTCGCTGTGGTGACGCATGACGGTTATCCAAGACTCTTTTAGCTTCGTCCAAGAAGGGACAACGGTGGAGGGAATGATCACCTTCACACAGTCTACAAGGAAATTTATATCTTCCTTTCTGTCCATTGACTTCGTTTTCAATAGTTGATGGTGTACTCTCAACATGATTGTTAGAGGTTGACGACACCGGATTGTGCAAACAAGGAGACCAATCCCTTAAGATCCGTGGGATGCTAGGACAATCTCGATGATAGTTGTCCCCTTTGTAGATGACACATGGAGATTTAGGTTTGGACGGTGTAGTGTGTGGATTTTTGCTAGACGATGTATGGTTTCCCCTTTTTCCCATTGGCTCCTTCTTCTTCTCCTCCTTCCCTTTCTTCTTCTTCTCAGTTACTTGGTTTTACTAGCTTCACCAAGCAAAGAGAAAGAAGGAGAGGGAGAAACAAACGAAGTAGAAGGTTGGGGGGTAACTTTAATATCATCCGGTTGCTGATTTGATTGCTCAGGAATCACGGTGCTTTGAACAATAAAGGGCGAGAAGAGCCATACTGGCAGGCCAATTGTCAGTCCTGGAAGGGAAGAAGAAGGGACTAGGATTTCCCCCAAGGGGAAATCCTTGATTGGTGGACTCCATTTTCTCAACCTAAGACCAACGAGGGAACAGTGACGTTATTCCGATTAAAATAAATTTTATGACGCTTTGACACAACTTGCTTTTTCAATTTTTAAGAGTCGAGGAAAAGCTAAAGATGACTCTAGTCGCCTTTGAATTTTAATGAGCTTGAAGTGACAAGCGCTTAGATGGACCTCTTCTTTTAAGGAGTCTGAAAAGGAATGAAAGAGACTACTCTAGAAATCTAGACAGAGGGATTACCAAACCAATCGCAAAACTGCAGAATACTTTTTATGGTACGACAGTCAATCTTCCTGAATGTTGTGTTCAGTGCATTGCGATTGATAGGGCAGTAGACACGGCTTCCTAAGGATAAAGGATATAGCCTATTGTGGTCTCCCAATATATACTCGATGGTACGTGGGAGCACAAGTCTGTACTGGCACTTGTCATCTCAAAGAGGAAGAATCACCCAACCTACGATGAAAGTGATAGTTACCAAGCTTTTCAACGCTGGAATACGTCTCTAGCCTAGACTTCTAAATGTTGTGCATTAGGTTCCAAAGCATTTGTATGTTCATTAAATTTATTTTACAGTTTATATTTATTAAGAAGTTTTCCTTTAAGGTTCACCGCGTGATGTAGATATACAATTCCTAAATATGCAATCTAAAATGATAAACAGTCGTTTACTCTTCTTTTTGCAATGAAAATCCTAGCTACTAAAGAAAGAGAAGTGAAATTCTTTCAACATAGAGTAGAGAGCACACACTAGATGCACTGTCCTAAATCGAAATCAACAAGCAGTCTAAATGAAAATTCACATGCATGTATTTGTTTTCTGCTTTCATAATGTGTGAATGACAAAAAGAATGCTAAGTACAAATTTGAACTATCTTTTCTTTCAAAGCGACAGTACTAACAATTTTCTCTTCAAAAGACGAAAGTAAGACAAGATGACACTTTGCGATTTCAAATTCAAAAACAAAAGGAAGACTAAGACAACACTTTGCGATTTCGAATTCAAAAACGAAAGGAAGGCTAAGGGCGACACTTTCAACTTCAATTTGAAAACTTCTTTCGACACTTGAAATACTATTAATTCAAATCAAATACAAGAGTAACAGTGTAATCTACCATAAAAAAGAGTAGGATTCTTTTCTTTGACTGAAAAAAACACTTGTGACACTTTCAAATCAAAAGACGACAATTTGATTAAGCTACTTTTTTGTAAAGGAGAACTGTAAATGGCGAAAAATACATAAAAACATTCACAATTCTTTGTACAATGGAGGCTGAATAATGTAAAGGAAGGGAGTTTCAATAGTGGTATACTGATCATAGATAGCAAAACTCTTGAATAAATCTGAAGACAATGAAGAAAAAACCAAAATCTGGAGGCAGAAACAGTCTTATCTGATCATCGCACCTGTAAACTAGGGAAACAGGGATGCATCCCACCTACTGTACATGGGAGGTGCGATGCATCTAGAATGTCGAAAGGAGACAGTGCGATGATGCATGGACGAGACCTTCACTTGGTCTTTGGTCACAGTTTGCAGCTTAGTTCAGGGATTTAGGTTGAGCTAATGATAGTCAGTAAATACAAAGTATAGGGGCTGATCTAATGAGGTTACTTGAGCTACCACCAGGGAACTTAGGATGTTTGCAAGTCAGTTATTCAATTCATAAACAAACTCGGAGATTGACTGAAGCATCATTGATCTACTTTGCACTTGCATAGCAAATGCAGTTCGAAGGCTAGCTGGCTTAACTTCAGGCTCCGTTTGTAGTTTATGAAACAAACAAATAGAGACAAGCAAACAAACTATTCGCTCCCTAGCGGAGTCACCATTTTCTTTTCAGGAAAACTAGTGTCCATTCAGAGCTGCTAGTCCCACTAAGACGGGTAGCTGTGTTAGAAAAAAACAAACTAAAGTCACTTGTGTTTTCCTATATGAGAGATAGATGAGAAAGAAGCAGAGAGTACCAACCTCAGTCTTTCGCTTGGCTCCTTTCTTGTTTCCTTTCCCCTTTGACAGAAATTTGCCACTCCTTCCTTACTTGTCCTGCTTCAAAGAGAACCTGTAAAGTCAAAGCAGCATAATACCATCAAAGCATAGAGATCTATAACCATAAACAATATAGGATCAGATGTATATTAACCATACAAATGCATATATCAATACAAGTTAAGAGATATACAAGAATATGGAGGAAAACTCAAATAGCTTTATTAATAGAAGTAGTAGAAGAGAGGATTAAAACCCCTTGGTCTAACCCAGCGCCATCCTCCCAGCAAGAAATCCCTCTTCACCTCATGAAAAGCTTAGATCACCCAACAATACAATGTTCCATAGAGAAACCAACAACACTTCCTTACAAAATACAAGATTCCAACCTCTAGATCTCTAGGATGAGGGACCCATATATAGATGTTTGCAGGGGGGTGAGTCAGCTTCTGGGATTTTGATTAGTGTCATCTCTCTGATAGTTCTTGGTTCCACTTGGAGATTTCATGATCTCTTACTCATCCCTGGGTGAATTCAGAGAGGCAAGTGTCAAATGAGCAGCTTTTAGAAGATTCTCAGGGTCTCCACCTAGAAAATTGCTTCTGCCATTTGTCTGCTCTCGCTCATTGCACCCTACAGAAGGGATTTCCAGTATGCATCGCACTTTTTGCATGTGGCAGGTGAGATGCATCACACACTTAGCACTGAGCAGTCTGTATGGTTTAGTTTTGACTAGTTCTAAGTAGTTTTTTAGGGAGAACTTCTGGGAGATGATGTAATCAGCTGACCTTGCTCCTTTAGGGTATGAAAAAACACTTTTAGGGACTTAGAATCCCTTGGTTTATGGACATATGTGATTGGGGTTGCAGTGCCCAAATATGTCTATAACACATGGGTAATTCAAATTTAACATCTAGCTTTAAAAATGGACTTTTTCCAGAAGAATTAAGCTTATGAGACTGATTTATTGAGGTAGACGACGATGTAGAGGAAGAGGATGACGATGGGGATGGTGGATCACCATTTCCTCCATGTCCTTTCTCTGAATTATCATCACCTTTCTTTCCTCCTGAAGATCCCTCTCCTTCTTTCTGATGTTTAGACCCTTCTCCAACCAACCTATCATTCCTTTCTTGGTATAATATTCTTACCATCTCAATCATGTCCAAAAAAGCTTTTCTGAATACCTGTTCTTCTTATTTTGGATCCATGTCTTTAGGAACTTCTCCTTCCATTTCAGACATACTTGAAGCTTCTTCTAAGGCTATTGAGGGTGAATTAGAAGGTGGAGATAATGGTAACCTGGCCCTCCTTGGTTGAGGATTATCTTGTGCTCTAACCAATTGTCCTTTCCCTCTTTGAAGTTTAAGCCTAGTAAGCATTAAAACTTGAAAAATAGTCAAATATATCTTTGCACAAAACTAATACTCAAAACTTGAGCTTTGATACCAACTGATCTGAAAATGAAACTACTTGTATTTTCTATTCAAGGTATTCATTTCCATTAAATTATATGTGCAAACTGTTACTCATGTATGGGCTACATCTGCCGGGTCCAAGGCCCACAAATGGGCATGTACTTTTTCTTATTAGATGCTCATATTGGTTATAGAGTGATAAGAAAGCCTAAACATGCAAAACAAGTTGTGGAAATGAGTTAAGAACACAGAAAATAGTAAATATTGGCTTTTGTTTCACCTCCAATGGTTAACCATAGGCCAATACAGCTCCAACACTCCCTAGGCCCTGATGGCTCTCCAAGCTTCTTTACTGAAAAAGTACCTGAAGATTAGCTTTGTTGACTCTGCAACTTGTAACATTGGCTCTGGAATGCTCAAAATACCCAAAATAAAAATAAAAAATCACCCCAAAATGTTATACCTCATGAAAGTTATGACCCACTGAAGTTTTGTCCACGTTGGCCTAAGGAAACTCCACCAAACTTGGAGTAACTACAGTTAGCTTTGCTAACTTTGGCAATAGTGCCTAAAAAGGTAGACTCCACTCCAGTTTGTCCACGTGGTTTGGGTGGCATTAAAGGTTAAGGTGGGTAGTGGTCACGTGGACTGACTACCCCACCGCCGGTGGAATCGTGGAGCCAACGATTATGAAACCGTGGCATTTATGGTTAATGAGACCACTGTCAAGACATGTGACTAAGCAAATTGTAACACTTAACCGTCAGGTTGGATGTTTATCCACCAGGTTTTCCCTGTGATTCGGAGCGCTGGTCTTATGGATAGGGGGCTGGCCATTTTCCGCCCCAAACTTACCTTTGATCAAACTTTAAATATGCAATGTGACCTTAGGTTGTTAAGAATTACTGTGTGGGCAGGCTGGTTGGGCTTGTGTGCTGGCGGCCACCCGACCCAGGGTCGATTCCTGCAAACACTCAATAATTTTGCCAGAATAAACCTGCAGTCTTGGGGCCACATGGCGGCCTCTGGGCAGACCATGTGGCGTCCATTAATTGGCCATCGAAATCCATGGTATATCCACTATGCAATCCAGAGTTGATAAGTGTCAATCTGTGATTGGATGAGAAGGAATATTCTTTTTCTTTAGTATATATATATTTTTATTCAAAGCCAACCCAAGTCAGACTGGACTTTTGCATGAAATTGTGAATTTTCAAACTTGAATAACTTTCACATACAGTGTCAGATTTGAGTGCCATTTGTGGCTACAGGATCATATCGCCGAGGCTTACCTTGTCGTTCTGGTTTCAACCAATTCCGAGAAATTAAAAATTTGAGCATTTGTTCCACTTAGGACATGATCACCTGATCAAGAAGGCTTCGCATGTTTTACCAAAGTTTTACATGGACAAGATCGTCATGAAAGAAGTGTCATATCGCATCTTAATAGGGTTGTCAGCTAGACTGCACAAGAAGAAAAAGGCACTTTGGCCTGCTCTTCCTTTGCGGATTGGTTTTTATGAGATCTAAAATCTCAAGCATGCTAAGGCTAAGACAAAGGAATTCAAGAGATTCACCTTTGGCACCAGAAGTTTCAATCCGTGTGACCCGCATGCTTAGTGAAGGACCACTGTGCACGATACAACATCCTTGGATCCATAGGGTATGTCATCGGCCTGAGGAAGACCCATGGAGATACTGCTATCACTTCTCAAGGCTCAATGAACCGGTCAATGTAGCTGTAGAGTGGTTAGTAAAGTAGAAGGAAGTGACATTTCATAGAGAATCTTCATCAGCAACAATAGAGGTTAGCAAACCTGCGCATGACAAAGGAAATAGAAAGGTTGTTGACCGCACAAAGGTAGATAAAAGTTGCAAGTTCAAAGTGGATCCACTTGTGTTGAAAGAAACTTTTGATATTGAGGCTAAGAGGTGAAAATGCGACAGGAGGATCTCACAAAGCAAAAGAGAGAAACAGAGGAGGGAGGAAACAGAAAAGGAGTTGCATGAGTTTAAGGGGGAACTCAGGGTAGAACACAAGCTGCATAGAAGAGAGAAGGAAGCACAATAGGAATAGGTACAACAGGTGGCACAACATGCACAGATTGATGAAACTACGCCCATACCAATTATAGACTCATTTGAGAAGCTGGGACAAAGTAGACAGGGTGAGCAGTCACAGGAGCAGGACTTGGCTCAAGAGATTGAACAGATGTTAGAGAAGATGGACATGGATATGGTTCAACCAGAGTCGAATCAGGATATTGACCTCATGCCTCAAGACCAAGAGGTGACACCACCTACTTCACCAGACCTAGAAGCAGAGCAAGTCCCAAGCAATCAAGGAGACATAGAAATCCTTGAAGAAGATCCGGAAGTGGAGATGCACAACATATCTTTCGATGAATCACAACATAGAGTTGTGCAGTAGCATAGAGTGCCTACTCCAGATGTCCATGTATCTTCTATGCAGTTTTAAGAATGAGTGATCATGTCCAATGTACGAAAGCATCCAACTGAATTGGTCGATGCTACCAAAGCATATGCCGAAGGCACCAGCTCATGTGTTAGATTCTTGATAGCTGAGAACGAGTGCAGGGCTAAGGAGTTACAAGCAGCCAAGTATGGAGGAGAATAGGCTACAACATCTTACAGAGCAAAGTTGAGGAGAGCAATAATGGATGAGGTATCATCTCTTGAGATAGTCATGCAGAAGCTGTATTCCATATTCCTCACCGTGCATAAGTCAGTTGTCCATCTCAACAGTTGGCAGCAACACTGTGCTAGGAGAGCATGTATCTTGGTAGATCTTCACACTATTGTTAATCACATGCAAACATGGACAATGAGGTACAAAGGAGCCCCATTTCACTTTCCAAGGATGATGAAGCCAAAGGTGGTAGAGTTGAAGGCATGCATCTAGAGTCAGCTTTGGAACTATGAGGAACTCCCACAGCTCATCACCAGTTTGTAGGCTTCACATGCACAAGTGTTTAGGAGAATGGATGTCATTGTGTGCACACATGCGATCCCATCCATCGGTACACTCCTCAAGTCAAATTCAAAGAACTGAGTCTGATTGGAGTTGGACATGCACTTTGATCAGTTGATGCGCGAAGCCACTAACGTAGACACTAGGCATCAATATGTTGCTAGTCCGGTTGCACTCAAGACTATGATGCAAATGTTGTCAAAAGAGTTGGACAGAGGTGCCAAATCAATGTATCTAGATGCATCAGAGGCAAGAGTTCACTTTCAAAAGGATGTCACCATAGAGCATGTGGACACAATAACACACTACCAAGCTTGGCATCAATTCGCCACCATCAATCATCTTGAGGATGTTGAAGAGTTAGTCTTCCCACAGTTGTACAAGTCTTAGTGATGTCTTGCATGGTTTACAAAATTCTATTTTGTCTCACATGGGTACATGCAGATTGTAATGTAAACATGTTGTAAAAGTGAAAGACGAAGTGTCGATAGTAGAATGTAATAGTCATGTAGTAGTTGAAGAGTCATGACGGTAGGTGAAGAGTCACAAAGGGGAATGTCAAGGGTCACCCCACCCTTTGCCATTTATAGAACCTCACAACTCATTTTACGGGTATTTGGGAGGCAAGCTTCCTATAGGTGTAGCTTACAGAAATCTAGGAATGTATTGTAACAAGCCTTGGATTCTCCATAGCGTAGAGCTAGTACATATCTTTGGAGGAGAAGGTGGTAGTGATTGTAATGTTCCACTATCGGGGCTACTGGAATTCTTGGTTGTATGTATGATTAGATCTTTCACTTTCTTAATATAACAGAGCTAACACATTTCATGCATATGTTGTTATTATATTATCCTAATTAGTTTAATGATGTATGTAGTTGTTATTTATGCATGTATGTATGGACTATTCTGTATGTGATTGTATGAATCTTATCGAAGCATGTTGTTGATATAACCCATCATTTTGGATTGTCGTCTATCCTGATTTCCATTTATGATGTCTTATTGCTCGTGTGTTCCCTTTCAAGTTGTGTGCTATCACAGGTTTCTATGGAGCGCACTCACTCCCCCTTCTATGTATTAGAGCCTTTCATGCACCTTCCTTGACTTACTGCAAGGTCACACCCTTGCTACCAACAAGGACATCTTACTCACCTCTACATGCAACTGCAGTCAAGGCAATACAGTACTACCCACTGTTGGGACTCCTACTCCAAATGGTCTGAAGTCTACTTGGCACTTCTTACCGAGGAGATCCCCTGACAAGTTGGTAGATCCAACACCGTAAACACAACCTTCTTTTCAAGGTCTCTTCAATTCATGAGTTAGTCTTCACATGTAAACTTAACATAAACAACATAATATCACATAACTCATAGATGAATCAAGAAGATAATAACAAAGGATTTGTTGACGGAGTTCACCCCTCTTGGGCTACATCTTCGAGCCTACCAACCTAGCTATACTACTCCATATATTCATTGTACAAAGGATTACATAAATTTTTGTTGGTGAAAACATGTGGCTATTACCCCTACAAGGTCATTTTCTCCTGCAAAGAACTCTCACATAAAGCAGAAATACAAGACATCTCCTACAAAGATCCTATAATCAACCTGAAATGAGCTTACATGAGAATATGGGAACTTTAATTCCACATTTAAGAGCATAAAAAAAACTTCTCTTAACATGAAATAATGAGAAAATTAAACCTGAGCTGAACCCTACAAGTTAAAACTACTATAGTAGACTTTTGAAGGTGAGAAAACCCCTATAAGGCCTTCTCCATTCTCAAAAACCTTCGAGAATTGCTTCAAAAACCTAATTGATCAATACACCCTTGGTCTTAAACCTGCAAAAATACTCTTAGATGTGCTCAAATTAGAAACTAGAGTTCACAATTGGATCCAGAATATCCAAAAACCTCTAGGTAAACACTTCTCGAGCTCAATTTGGTCAAAACCTCAAAACAATATTGCTCTCAAACCTCTCCCATGAGTTTTACTATTAACAATCCTACAATAGGACCAACAATCTAACTATCCTACAAGTCCTCCCTGTTTTTGGTTAACCGAGTGATAAATCTGTCCTCTTCTGGTGCAATTTGTTAGAACTTTAAATTAGCCAATAACCCCTTAAGACCAAAAAATGTGGTCATGTAGATCACATAAAGCCGCGAGATGGACCTTAACACCTACCCCCACTAGCATAGCCTTTAAACACTAGATGTGTGGTCACATAGGGTGCCATGGGACCAAGGGCTGGGCTAGCAGCCCACCCTTCCCGTCCAGCCCCTTAACT
This sequence comes from Pinus tabuliformis, assembly GCA_031772625.1. Lineage (NCBI taxonomy): Eukaryota > Viridiplantae > Streptophyta > Pinopsida > Pinales > Pinaceae > Pinus > Pinus tabuliformis. Next base: position 1,595,124,311 of record CM062804.1, read on the forward strand.
TCTTAAACATTGTCTTGTGGGCGATCATGGAACTTGAGGTTGTCCCCCACTGAAAGCACCTACCACTTATGATCCGGATTTAAACAGGAACGCAACAAGTTACAGAGATAACCATATACACAAAGATGCAGCGGAAATAATACTTCATTTCATTAATGGAAAATACTGAAATATGCTTACAACCAGAAATGGAAATAAACCAGCTAGGGCGATGGTAGCTTATCTCTGAGAAGAGATGTGATGGCTACATGCCTCTGAACTGTGTTACAATGAGGCTTGAAGGCCTATTTATTGTTGAGAAACAATGGAAAACCCTTAACATTCCAAAACCTAACCCTAGGAGATGAAACGCCAAACTGTGGGCCCCGTTTGGGGTAAATTGGTACATCAACTTCCCGGGGTCGTAACTTTGGCATATGATCTCCGTTTGATGCGTACAATAGCTCATTAGAAAGATCTATCCGAGCACTATCATTGTTGGAACGGGAAACATCAGTCCATTCCATGGACCCATGTTGCCCCCGGAATCCCCAAAAAACGTTGTTTAGGGCCTCAAAACGGCTCCTGAAGTTCAGGACCCGAAAAACTGCTAAAAATAGTAAGTTTGCTACAATTAAGGAAACTGAAAATGCTGAGAAAGACAATGGTGGGGGTCCAGGTGGACTTGGCAGGTGGCCACCAATATCCACCTGGATCATTCCTCCCCCCTTAGGAAGCAATGGTCCCCATTGCGTTGAGCTCCTCCATGAGATGAGGAAACTTCTGCTGAACTTGTTCCCTGGTGAGCCACTTGCCCCGCTGAAGGAGTTGGCCTGCTTTGACAACTCGATACAGTTGGATATTCTGTTGGCGAGTGTTCTTGATCTGTGTGTCCATGATCCGATCAGTTGCAGCTTGTTCCATGCAATCTGGATTTAATTCTGTGGGTTTGAGCTGTTCTGCAATGTCGGATGTGTCTATCAATGGTGGAAAGTATGGCCGAAGGCGGTCCACATTGAACACTGGGTGCAGGCCAAGGAATGGGGGAATGCTGAGCTCAAATGCATTGTCTCCCATAGCCTTAGTAATGGTGTAAGGACCATATCGGAGTGGTCTCAATTTCCGATAGGCTCCAGTAAGGCGTTCCTTTTGCAAATGCAACCAGACTTTGTCGCCCACCTGAAACTTGTGTGGCACCCGGTGTTGATCATGTCGCTGCTTGTACTTGGCATTTGATTTCTCAAGAATGTCATGGACCTGCTGGCGAATATGTTGGATGCGCTCAATGAAGCTGGTGGCCTTATCTGTTTCGGACTGGACATGAGCTGAATTCATGTGAGTAGCTGCAAGTGGCATGGCCACATCAATGGGGCATAGTGGCTGGAATCCCAAACCCACCTGAAAAGGGCTATGGCCAGTGGAGCTGTGAAGAGCTCGGTTGTAGCTGTGCTGAACATAGGGGAGGCTCTCGTCCCATGTGCGTGGATGTTTTGAGTTATACATGCGTAGAATGTGCACAATCATCCTGTTGACAACCTCTGTCTTTCCATCAGTTTGAGGATGGAAGGCTGTGGACTTCGTGAGTTTGGTGTCCAGCATTGACCAGAGATTGGACCAAAATGTGCTGAGAAACCGACTGTCCCGATCTGAGATGATAGACTGTGGGATCCCAAAGTGCACCCACACTCATTCAAAGAAGAGTTTAGCAGTGGCTTCTGCTGTGATATTCTTCTTGCAGGCCACCATAATGGCCATCTTCGAGAACCTGTCGACGACCACAAAAACACAGTCATTTCCATGCTTAGTGGAAGGAAGGCCTGACATGTAATCCATGGAGATGGATTCCCAAGGTCGACTAGGGGTAGGCAACGGGGTATAGAGGCCTTGCTTCTTAATGGTCGGTTTGGCAATGGCACAGGCAGTACATGATCGGATGTACTTCCCAAAATCCTGTCGAAGATTCGGCCAATAGAAATAATTTTGCAGTACTGCCACTGTTTTCTCGACCCCGAAATGCCCAGCAGCCCGACTGTGGTGTGCTTCCCAAATCATCTTGGCACGCTCGCTTGAAGGAACACAAAGGTGACCGAGGTGGCATAATAGGGCATCCTGGAGGTGAAAATCTGCAACATGCCGACCCTCCAAGAGTGTTTGGTATGTGTGGCCGAATTCTAGGTCGCTTTTGTAGAGAAGTGGCCAATCAGAAGTCTCGTGCTCACAAGAGTTGAGCACGGTGGTTAGCGCCATGATCGGTGGCCGACTGAGGCAGTTTGCAACATTATTGGTGCTGCCCTTTTTATACTTGATATTCAAGTGAAATTGTTGCAGGTATGTAGACCACTTCTGATGGCGATCATTCTGCAATTTCCCTTGGGTCTGTATGAACTGCAGAGGTCGGTGGTCTGTGTGGATGACTGTTTCCTTCCCCAAAATGTAATGCTTCCATTGTCGGCAGGCCTGTACAATGGAATACATCTCTTTATCATAAGTGGGGTACTTCCGGACTGTGTCTGAAAGTGTTTCACTGTGATATGCCACTGGATGTCCATGTTGAGTAAGGACTGCCCCAATAGCATAGTCAGAGGCATCTGTCTCGACCTCAAATGGTTGTTGTAAATCTGGTAACGCGAGAACTGGTGCCGTGCAGAGGTGATCCTTCAACTCCCTGGATGCCTTCTGTTGAGATTCAGACCAAAAGAATTTTGCTTTCGCCCCGCCCTTGGTGACTTGACTCAAGGGCCAAGAAATATGAGAAAACCCCAACACAAACCTACGGTAGAAGTTGGCAAGACCTAGAAAGCTGCAGAGCTCTGTTAGAGTGGTTGGAGAGGGCCAATCCCGAATGACTTGGATCTTGGCTGGATCGACATGCACCCCCTGTTCATCAATGATGTATCCCAGATACTGAACCTGGGTCATGCCAAAAGTGCATTTCTCCAAATTGGCACATAGCTTGTGTTGCTGCAGTGTTTGGAGAACCTGTCGGATGTGGTGGAGGTGCTCTTCCCAACTCTGGCTGAAGATCAGAATGTCATCCAAGTATACTACTACAAAGGAGTTGGTGAATGGCCACAAGATGTCATCCATTAGCCTCATAAAGGTTGCAGGAGCATTCGTCAATCCGAAAGGCATGACCAACCATTCGAAGAGGCCCTCCTTGGATTTGAAGGCAGTCTTCCACACATCGGAGGGTTCGATTGGTACCTGGTGATATCCTGACTTCAGATCGATCTTGCTGAAATATTTCGCCCCCTTTAGTTGGTCTAGGAGGTCATCAATCCGCGGGATCGGGTACCTATTACGGACAGTGATCTTGTTCAGCACCCGATAGTCAATACAGAGTCTCCACGTCCCATCCTTCTTCTGTACCAACACGATCGGGCTCCCACAGGGCGATGAACTCAGACGGATGTGACCTTTCTGCAGGAGCTCCTGAATCTGCCTCTTGATTTCATCGTTCTCCAGAACAGAGCGCCGAGAAATTGGTCCATTGGGTAGCGGTGCACCTGGGGTCAGATCGATGGAGTGCTTGACTTGACAGTGCAGAGGAACCCCTGCTGGGGAGGTGAATATGTCCTCGTACTCCTCCACAACCTTGTCCATCTGTAGTTGTCATGCAGAGGGACCCCGTTTGGAGGCCGCGGCCACTGTCTTCTTCTTTCCTTGAGGGCGTATCATCAGGAAAACAAATTTCCTGGTTTTGGAAATGATCTTACTGCATTGTTTTGCAGTAATCAAAGAGATGGCGGCAGGTGGTGCTACCTCTGGTATCCTGAACAACTTATTTCCCAATGTAATAATAACAGCACGGGGCCTTGATTCATACACAGCATGTCGCTTCCACAAGTATGGTTGTCCTAGTAATACATCACAAACTTCAAGGGGAGCAATGTCACACAATACCTCATCCGTGAAGGGCTTGATGTTGTATGGAAGGCGACACTGCTGGCTCACGTGAAGATCTCGTCCTTGGTGAAGCCACCCAATGGTGTATGGTTGTGGATGTGCTGTGGTCGGCAAGCCCAACCGCTTCACGACCTGTGCCGAAATGAGGTTCTTTTGACTCCCGCTATCAACAATGAACTGTATCGGGGAGCCCTTTACCCACATCTGGGAGTGGAAGAGACGCTCCTCCTCTTCTGGATCTTCGGGTTCATTTTTCTGGATCTTTGCGGTAGCAACAGTGGCGCTGGGATCCGCATCAATGATCTGCTTCCCTTTTTCATACCCCTTATCGGGTTCTAACTCAGAGTCGGAACATGCATCTGATTCTGAAACCTTTAGCTCAGCCACCAGTGACTGCTTGGCCCGACACTCACTTGTGTTGTGGGTGGAGCTCTTATGGAACTCACACCATTTTCCAGTGTCCTTTCTCGGCTTCGCGGTGCTGTTCTTTGCTTGCAGCTTCGGCAGGTTGTCTTGGGCTGTCCCGCCTTGGCTTTGTCCTTTGTTCTCTGGTTTAGGGGCACCTTTCCTCTGCTTTGGATTTGGAGATCCAAAGTCTCGCTTCTTTTGTTTAAACTTCTGCTCAACCTTGACGGCATATCGGTATGCTGCGCCGAGCGAGGGGATGTTTAGGAATTGTATTTCTTCCTGGATGTACTTGTGCAGGCAGCCACGGTATTTGAGTATCAAATGTTGCTCCGAATCCTTGATACCCAACTTTGTGCGAAGGGTATGGAAAAGATTGGTGAACTCCGGCACGTCTTGGTCCCTTCCCTGCCACAGCGTGGTCCACTTTATGTATTCATCCTCATAGCTTCTGACAGGGTAGTACTGCTCCTTGATGGCATCCCGGAACGAATCCCAGGTGGGTGTGGCTGAAAATAGTGAGCCAGTACTTTCATCCTTCTGCTCGCAGTAGGTTTCCCACCAGTCCTTGACGTGGGGGGCTGCTTTGAGAAGAGTAAAAACAATCTTTTCCCGACTCGAAAATTCATGAACAGAAAAATAACCCTCTAGCAGATTTAACCATTTATCTACAGCATCTGCGTCTATCTGACCCTCGAATATGGGGATTTCAAAATTAACTTGTACCTTAAAGGGTGTGGTGTTTCCAGAGTAGCTACTGGAAGCCGATGCGTTGCTTCTGGGTAGCCGCTGAAGGATCTGGGCAAAGCTATCCATCATCGCGTTCCGTTGTCGCTCGAGGGCTTCTTCGAGCAAGATTTTGATGGGATCTCCTGCCCCCTCATATTTCTTCTCGTCCGCCATGGGAGGCCGTCGGGATTTGCGAGGCTGGTCTTGCAAAGGTTCAACCAGTTCAAGCCCTAACTCCTTATATCCCGACCTTGTTGGGGACATGCAAAGAAAAACAGAGAAAAAGCAGACCGCTCTGATACCACTGATCCGGATTTAAACAGGAACACAACAAGTTACAGAGATAACCATATACACAAAGATGCAGCGGAAATAATACTTCATTTCATTAATGGAAAATACTGAATTATGTTTACAACCAGAAATGGAAATAAACCAGTTAGGGAGATGGTAGCTTATCTCTGAGAAGAGATGTGATGGCTACATGCCTCTGAACTGTGTTACAATGAGGCTCGAAGGCCTATTTATTGTTGAGAAACAATGGAAAACCCTTAACATTCCAAAACCTAACCCTAGGAGATGAAACGCCAAACTGTGGGCCCCGTTTGGGGTAAATTGGTACATCAACTTCCCAGGGTTGTAACTTTGGCATACGATCTCCGTTTGACGCGTACAATAGCTCATTAGAAAGATCTATCCGAGCACTATCATTGTTGGAACGGGCAACATCAGTTCATTCCATGGACCCATGTTGCCCCCGGAATCCCAAAAAAACGTCGTTTAGGGCCTCAAAACGGCTCCGGAAGTTCAGGACCCGAAAAACTGCTAAAAATAGTAAGTTGTGCTACAATTAAGGAAACTGAAAATGCTGAGAAAGACAATGGTGGGGGTCCAGGTGGACTTGGCAGGTGGCCACCAATATCCACCTGGATCAACTTAGCACCTTAACTCCATACACCAAGGTCTCATGGTGTGGTATATTCCCAGGTCTAGGGCTTCTGTCAAATTCATTATTTGTCAACTCCTTTCCTTTGTCCATCGGTTCTCTGGTATAGCATGGGACTAATGGTTAGGGCTCCAACCCAGTCCCCTCACCTACAGCCTCAACCTTTCCAACTTTGCTCATGTGCCTTGTATGATGACCATGGCTAGGCTAAGCCCTAGGCCCTATGGTCTTGGATCCATGGTCACGTTGGGTGCCATCAGATTGAGGACTAGGGGCTTAGCCCTGACCCTTTCCCCAACATATAATCCGTTAAAATTTAAATAATAGTTTTGGCCTTTGTAAAACAAGACCTATTGTATACCATATTAGTAAAGCCCTGTGTTGATGTCCATGAGGTTAGGGGTTCGAACCTCTCAGACCTCAGTTTTTCCATGGAAAGATTTTAACATGCGACCAGGGTGCCACATTGTTATAGACAATTTTGTGCCTTACAGCAATAGGCATGAATTGTCAATAATCCAAGGGATCCAAAGTTCCCTAAACATGATGTTCCTACCCCTAGAGGAACAAGGTCAGCAAACCAACAGCTCTCAGATCAGTTCTCCACCTGAAAACACTCAAAAACAAGCAATCCTGAAATCAAAGCAAGTGCTCCACTAGGCTTCTGCGCTGAAACTCAGATCCTCCATGGTGTACCTGCGTTGCAAAGCAAGTGGAACAAAGGCCACCTGCGCTGAGCGAGATGGGACAAGTGGCACACTGAGTCATTGCTCCAAAAATGACACTTAGATCAGGGATTTCGCCTTGTGATGAGTCAGAGGCTCTGTTTCTCCAAGTGGAAGCAAGGTTCTCCAAGTGGACTCAAGAACTGAAGATCAACTAAAGATTAACTGAAGAGAGAGAGGACACAAGGCAGCTACACATCAGTTGCAAGATGACTCATCCTTTCTCAATTCATCTATATATTGAGCTCTCTCCTATGAGCTCAGGAGGCTGGAATTTTGTGCAAAGTAATGCTATGCTGTTGGTTTCACTATAGAGCTATTGGGTGATTGCTTGAGGGAGGTGAAGAGGAGAAATTCTTTCTTCTGGGAGGTGTTGCTGGATTAGGACCTTCAATGGTTGTAACACTCTCAGAACCTTTACTTCTTCATTAATAAAAGTTATTGAGGTTCTTCTATATGCATTTGTTCCAATGATGTTTTGTGATAATTGTATATTTGGTTTATGCTAATCCGTGAATCAGTTATGATTGCATGCCTCTTGTAGTCTCCTTCTTTGTCATTTTGCAGGATCTCCTTGTAGCTGGGCCGGCAAAAGAGCAAAGAGCTGGGAGCAAGCGGCCATAGAGAAGAGTTTGGATTCGACATTAAGCGCAAGGCAACGGTTAGTGCATTTATCCACTCTCTTTTGCTTTCATAAAGAAGTAAACCTTAAGTAGTTTTCTTTACAGTTGTTGCTGAGGTACTATCACCCTTAGAGTGGGATAGGGTCATCCGAGTCGGATACTTTTCCCTACAACAAACTGGCGACTCCGCTGGGGATCGTATCTGTTTGATTGTTTGTAGTATTTTGCTATTCATTTCCTGAACGAAAGAGTACCAAATCGAAAAGCTTTTGACTATATCAAAAGCGAAGTAGAGGGCAGCTACTCTAGCTCATTTATGAGCATGTTCATGATTTGAAGAGCTGATCTACAAGGATCCTTGTAAGCTCTTAGTGATAGCTTTTCATCCTCCTAATCATCCCTTTGAGTGTGCTTGACTGATTGCTTCTGATTTGAGCAAAAACTGTGCATTTTTGAGAAAATTGTGACCCGGAAACTGTGAAAACGCAACTTTCGTTTTCCAAAGCAGGTAGTACACAGGCTACCTGCTTTGCAACGCAGGTCCCGAAGGGGCTACCTGCGCTGAGAGCCAGACTGGCTGTGCAGCACCTGAGTTGGCCCAATTTTTGCCTAGTGCTGTTGGGGTTTCCTCCTTTTCTCTTGCCTGTTTTCACTATAGATTTGGCTACCAGTTACCAGTCTTGCACTGTTCTGCAACCAACATTACTTGCCATCATTCTGCCTCTGTTATATAACGAAATTGTACTTGTTCTTTTGTATTTCTTACTCATTTACAATTTCCCATAACGAAGAGTAAACTAGTCTTGCTTTTGGCCTCTTAGATCTGAACCTGTGTTAGGCATTTTGCTGGTCTAAAGAGTTAGCTTGTTTGCTATCCATAGCTGACTAGTCATTTTACTTTCGTCATTATGGTTTGATTTCATGCATTTCCAGTGATTGAACAAGTAAATCTTAAGGTGTCTTTTGATTTTGGACAAACTTGTTTGTTTTCGCTTTAAATCGAAATCAAAGTTATATAACAACTTTCTTTTTGTAACCAATCTACATTAAGAAAGGGAAAAGAAAATACATGCATTGTGCATTTTGCATTTGACTGTTTGCTTGACGATTTAGGAAAATTTGCATTTAGTGTGTGCTCTATGATCTGTGTGAAAAGATTTGCCTTTCTTTTCCCTCAGTAGTTAAGGTTTTCAAAGTTGAAAGATTGAAAAGTTTGCTTCTCATCTTAGACTGCATTCAGGAATTTGTTACATACATCTCGTGGTGATCCTTAAAGGCAAACTGCTAAGCAAGATCAACATTAAAATAAATTCAATTTACATAACAACGCTTTGAAACATAACGCAAACACATAGAGGTCTAGGTAGAGACGTGTTCCGGCGTTGTTAAACATAGTGACTGTCGATCTCTACGAAGGTGGGTGATTCCTCCTGAGAGTCGGTGGCACTAATACGGACTTGTGCTCCCACGTACCGTCGCGTATATATTGGGAGACCCTTATAGGAACAAAGCCTTTATCCATAGGAAGCCGTGTCGGCCGCCCTACTGATCGCGATGCAGTGAACACAGCATTCACAAAGATCGACCACCCGTACCGTAAAACGTATTCTGTGGTTTCGCGAAAAGTTTGGCACACCCTCTGCCTAGAACTCCAGAGCAGTTTCTTTTGGCCTTTTTCAAACTCTATAACTGAAAAAGTCCATCCGAGCATTTGTCACTTCGGGCTCGTTAAAACATCGAAGGAGACTAGAGTCATCTTTAGCTTTTTCTCGACTCTTAAAACATGAAAAAGCAAAGTTGTGTCTAAAGCGTCGTTAATAAAATTTATTTTAAATCGGAACATAATCACCTGTTATTCCCACGTTGATCTTTCAGTTGAAAAGTATGGAGCCCACCAACCAAGGAAGTAACCTTGGCGGGAGTCCCAATCCCTTCTCCTCTTGGGGAGATGTTGGTGCGCCTCATATGGCCACATTGTCACTTCCAGGATTGACAATTGGCCTACCCATATGGCTCTTTTCAACTAATGTAGTGTAGATCGCCACTAATCCTGAGCAGTCGAATCAACAGTCAGACCAGTCTAGAACTACCCACCAGCCTTCCACTTCTTACAATACTTCCTCTGATCCTTCATCTTCGCAAGGTAGAGCCGGCAAAAGTCAGCCTCCCATGGAGAAGAAAGAAAAGAAGAAGAGAGAAAAGAAGCAGAAGGGGCCTATGGCGAAGGTGACTGGGGGCAAGCAAAAGACATCTGACAAAAATCCACACACTGCACCGACCGGGCCTAAATCGCCATGTGTCATTTGCAAAGGGACCCACTTCCATCGTGATTGTCCTTGTATTCCCCGGATACTAAGGGACTGGTCCCCAAGGTTGCACAATCCGGTAGCATCAACCTCTGGTAGTCATGTTGATTGCAGTCCGTCAACTAGCGAGAGTGAAGGACGAAGAGGGAAACCAAGATCACCCTATATGCTGTGTGAAGGCGATCACGCCATCCACCGATGTCCATTCTTAGATGAGGCGAAGAGAGTTTTGGAAGATCGTCCGGTATCACCGTTACGACTTCCTCCTGGATACCAAAAACTCGTGCCTAATCCCTCGATAGTTGAAAATCCAGCTGGCCCGCTCAAGTGGTCAGCTGAAGTGTCGGTCATTGAGAATGAACCTGCTGAATCCAGGCCAGACGAAAGTCTAAAGGTCGAAACGGCAGTTGACCCGGTTCTTCCTTCAGAGGTTTCATCCTCAAATGACTCCGTCATTGAAGACCCATCTTCAAACGACACCCTCACTGAGGAGGATAAGGATGACACCGTCCATATTCTTTTCATCAACACAGACTCTGATGAGCATCAGGGCAATGCGCCCATTCCTTTATCGCAGGAAGGAACATCGTCAGGGTCGTATCCGACCGTGTATTCGGTCCCACCACCAAGAAACCTAGTTGTATCCTTTGATTGGAATCAACTAGGCAGACCCCGGTTACCAGCCAGTATCCCATTCAGAATCATAGTCCAAATCTACAGAATGGTGATGGCTGGAACTATCATTGATGAAGGGGCATCTGTGAGTATCCTTTCCTCTATTGCTTGGAAAGCACTGGGTTGCCCGGCGCTTTTACCTGAGATAAGAAATCTATCAGGTTTTGATAAAGGAACCAGTCACCCGTTAGGGATTCTCCCCAATGTTCCAGTTACATTGAAAGGGAAGACAGTTCATATGAACATCATGGTCGTCCAGGGACCCTTGGTTTATAACTTACTCCTTGGACGAGACTATATATATTGCATGGAGGCAATAGTGTCCTCACTCTTTAGAGTCATGTGTTTTCCGCACGAAGGAAGAATGGTCAAGCTCGTAGACCAACTTTCATTTCCAGGACCACGCATCGCAAATAGTCAAATACCATCCCTTAACGGTTTATTCACTCAAGGAATGCCACCACCCCCGGTTCTACTTCCCGATGAATGCGAGTAATTCGGAAAGAAAGAACTGGGACCCAGGGGGCATGCACCCTGGCCTGCCTTGGGCAGAGAAAACCTTGGGTATAAAGTTAATTTCCGCAGAAGAATGGACTAGTCCGTACCCCGTCCGAAAAAGGAAGAGAGGGTTGTTCTAGGATAAAATTCTTTTGTCAAAGTTATGTGAGCGGAAGAATCACTCCCTTTGTCTAAAAAAAGTAGGCTCTCCTAAGGGAGGAGATCCATTTGTGGCGGCAAGTAGCCACCATCTTTGAATGTCAAGCCTCACCCATTAAAACATATGTTTTGAAGGATAAGTAGGGGCAGTCTCCAAAGAAAGAGATGAAATTGCTGCAACAAGTAGTCACCATCCTTAGCAACCTAATGATAGACACCGCCGAAAAGAGAGTTTAGTCTGCAGCAGCAAACAAAACCATTTTTCGGATAATAAGTAAGAGGGCCTCCCTCCGTAACACCAATGTTTTATCTGTTGCGATCTTGCAAAATCAAAAAGTGAACTGATGGGAAGACAAGTACCGTCGGCACCGAAAAATAACGAGAAGACAAGTATCGTTAAAAATATAGCAAGACGACAATTAGAAAAACAGAGGTGGGACAGGGGAGGGGCAGCCTTGAAATTATACTTTATACCTGGGGGCATGCAAACCTTTTGGAGTGCAAGCACGGGACGACTATTTATTTTTTTTAAATTTTTAGGTCCTCCCTTTAAACCTGTAGGTCTAACCCGTTAAACTCGTAGGATTAGCCGTTTCCAGCTTGCATAAAGAAAGGATGAAGGGCAAAAGTTAAAACCTGCCAAATTGGAGTAATTAGTGAGGTATCGCTCCTTAAATAAGATTACCTCACCTAAGGCATTCCTTGTATTAACACTGGTAAATCGAGCAGTTTTAGCAATGTTCATTCTCGTTAAAAAATAAACGCAAGAATTCGAGCAGTTTTTGTACAGAGTTCATGCTCGTTAAAAAATAAACATAAATTGTGAGCAATCTTTCCCTACAGTTCAAGCTCATCCAGAAAAAATGAACCGGTAAATAACCTTGAGAAATGTAACCTTTGACTGCCATGTTAAAAGCCCTTGGTCGTGTTTATATGCCATCACCTCCATCCATTCATTTGGCCAATCGTTCATCTCCATATGTTTGTTTACCCATTTTGAGGAACAGCTGCGAAGAGTGATTTCACTTAGCCATCCTTGTGACACTGCCGTGATTGGAAAATTCCAACTTGTACCTGGAATCTGCTGCTATCCCTGTTTATCACTCGTTCCTCAAAAGACGAGTCTTCTTTGAGCTCTTTTCACTGACTCGTAAAATATGAAAAGTTTGCCGAGTTTTGGCCTTCCAGCTCGTTAAAAGGACCGGAAGAGCTATCCCTCCTCTAGATTTTAATCTTTTTGGACCTGAGGGATTATTGCACAAAAAGATCGAGCGCTTGTTTTGTTCGGCTCGTTAAAGAAATCAAAAATTCATCCCTTTTGTATTGTTTTATACTTTTTCGGACTTAAGGGATTAGATGACGAAAAAGGAATTTTGGAGTTAACTTTCCGTACCTTTTCAGACTCTCTAAAAATGAAAAGGACCGAGTTTTCCTTGTCGTTAGACTCGTTAAAATGATTAAATAGCGACAAACTTGTCTTTAGACGAGAACGAGTTTCCCTATCGCTAGGCTCGTTAAAACATAGCGATGGGCTTGCCCGAAGGGCAGGTTATAGAACAAGCATATGTTATCCTCCTCAAGCTTGACAAAAATAAAGAGGTACTGGTCAGCAATGACTGGGGAAAAATTGGGAGAACCTCACAGCATTAATGGTAGCAAGTCGCTCTTGAACATGACACTTTGTCCTCCGTATCACATCGGGTTGGGTTGTTTCATTCACCGGTCTCATAACCATGGTCCTCGCCACACCATCCACAATTGGGGTAATGCTACCAATCCATCACATCAGTGTCGTTATATGTTCAAGAGATGTGGTTCTGCAAAGAGTCAACCGTGTCCCATCCACTGCCATACATTATCCTTCATCCACTTCATGGCCGCCACCCTGAATCATACATCACAGTTTGTTTTCACCTCATCACAATCACTAGCTCCGTTCCGTGTCACTGATGTGGGATTCATTAAGGCCCTCCTTTGACGGATCGCTCCTTGTCGACACCAGCTCATTATCCAAGGAGTTGATCTAGGAACAACCCCTTCAGTACTTTGAAGCTTGCATGCCTCAATGGCAAGTTTCTCACTTCCGGCGACAGGTATACATCAATGACCTTCGACCAGAAGATTTTGCATGGTGGTCGACGCCAAGTCCTTTATTCCCACCATGTGAATTGTACTGCCGTACCTTGAGGGTCATCATCCTTATCGGTGATTCCTCTCGCGCTCGTTAACGGTTCACATCATTGACCGGTAATCAAGCGATGTCTTTCCATGTTCGACTTCAAGAAGTTCTCACATGGATCGACTTGTACATCGAGTGAAGATCGGAAGAGATTGAAGACCCCGGATCTAGTTTCATCCATCCGGGCTGCGATATATATTCAGGACATAAAGACATTTGATATGTACATCATTACAGCAGATGATCATCCTTCTCAAAGGATGATAATTTCAGCAGAGAATTATCGGTCTACAATCAGACGATCGTCTGTTCTATGTACGAAAATGTATTTATAAAGCTGAGCATGGGAATGCCCGCCTCAGCTAGATCATGAAAATGTATGAAAAATAATGTATTGTATTGTATCTTATTACAGGACACTTCTCAGCAGATTGAATGAACTTCGGATCCTCTCAATAAAGCATTTCACCCGATAAACGACCTCATACTTTAGGGGGCATCTATTATAGACAATTTTGTGCCTTACAGCAACAGGCATGAATTGTCAATAATCCAAGGGATCCAAAGTTCCCTAAACATGATGTTCCTACCCCTAGAGGAACAAGGTCAGCAAACCAACAGCTCTCAGATCAGTTCTCCACCTGAAAACACTCAAAAACAAGCAATCCTGAAATCAAAGCAAGTGCTCCACTAGGCTTCTGCGCTGAAACTCAGATCCTCCATGGTGTACCTGCGTTGCAAAGCAAGTGGAACAAAGGCCACCTGCGCTGAGCGAGATGGGACAAGTGGCACACTGAGTCATTGCTCCAAAAATGACACTTGGATCAGGGATTTCGCCTTGTGATGAGTCAGAGGCTCTGTTTCTCCAAGTGGAAGCAAGGTTCTCCAAGTGGACTCAAGAACTGAAGATCAACTAAAGATTAACTGAAGAGAGAGAGGACACAAGGCAGCTACACATCAGTTGCAAGCTGACTCATCCTTTCTCAATTCATCTATATATTGAGCTCTCTCCTATGAGCTCAGGAGGCTGGAATTTTGTGCAAAGTAATGCTATGCTGTTGGTTTCACTATAGAGCTATTGGGTGATTGCTTGAGGGAGGTGAAGAGGAGAAATTCTTTCTGCTGGGAGGTGTTGCTGGATTAGGACCTTCAATGGTTGTAACACTCTCAGAACCTTTACTTCTTCATTAATAAAAGCTATTGAGGTTCTTCTATATGCATTTGTTCCAATGATGTTTTGTGATAATTGTATATTTGGTTTATGCTAATCCGTGAATCAGTTATGATTGCATGCCTCTTGTAGTCTCCTTCTTTGTCATTTTGCAGGATCTCATTGTAGCTGGGCCGGCAAAAGAGCAAAGAGCTAGGAGCAAGCGGCCATAGAGAAGAGTTTGGATTCGACATTAAGCGCAAGGCAACGGTTAGTGCATTTATCCACTCTCTTTTGCTTTCATAAAGAAGTAAACCTTAAGTAGTTTTCTTTACAGTTGTTGCTGAGGTACTATCACCCTTAGAGTGGGATAGGGTCATCCGAGTTGGATACTTTTCCCTACAACACACATGGCAGCCCATGACTAGGTCACGTGGCACCATTTAATTATTCCACGCAGAAAAACCACAACCAATCAAAATCGACCTCCAATTGACGAATCAAAGAAGGAATAGTGTCAGTACATGGTTGCTTCATGCTTGCACAGTCACCTTGCTAACTCAACTATATGGTCACCCAGTGAGCTGCCAAGTCAACAAACTTGCTAAGATTTTAGATGTTGGGCCAAATGGTCAGCACATGATAACTTGCACATACTGTGTCAGATTTAGGTGAAATGAACGACATTGGATTCAGAATGTTGAGCACTACGACTTTACATTAGTTTCAAGACTTTATGGGATATTTTATTTTTGAGCTAAAATTTGATCACCTGATCACACCTCCCCACTAGGAACTTTTTGACTCCAAAAGTTTACTTCCCTAGTAATTATAATGAGGATGAAAGTCAAAATCACCCAAAAGCTCAATCCAAAATGCTTGATTTTCAATTGGTGCCCTTTAAGCCCCAATCAAGGCACTTCACCAATCTTCTTTATGAAGACCTATTGTCATGTTAAGAATTGAGCCAATATTCTTGTCACTGTTGCAGGAACAAAATATTGATGAGTGGAGTATGAACATTCTATTTAATCTCATCTTTGCACAACTCAAAAATAACTTCATATTGAAGTTAAACTATTGAAGACAAACTTGAATCCATCTTGGAAATCAGAAGAAACATAAACTTGCTTTACCTTCCTCAAATTGAACTTGTACATAAAAAGTACACTGTTGTGAATTTTCAATGATACAATTCGCGTTTCCTATAACAACATTGTCATCTTGTATAATATTAAAAACAAAGATTCTATTCACACAATTTTAATATCGAATACCTGCATCAGTGATTACATGAAAAACTTGTAGACAAACATCAACGACAAACTTGTACAATCCAAAAGTCCTTGATCATGTGGACTTATAACAAGCCAATACATAACGTCAATGAAAAACACATACTTGTTGCACATAGTGTTAGCATTATGATACAGGTGTTGTCTTGATGGCAACTCACTCAGATGAAAGATCACATTGCAACATGTCAACAGTAAAGAATTACAGATCAAACTACAAAGAATGAAGAAAGAGAGGTATACGCAGGTTCACCTTGACCAAACTGTATATACACGCAAATCTACTGAACAAAAGAAGCGTATACGTACGCACACACTTTCACAGAAGGAAAAGCACATAATCTTGGGAAAACAAAATTTTTGGTCCAAGGTATTTGACCCAAGGTAATTGGTTCGAGGTATTTGGTCCAAGGTATTGGTCCTAAGTAGTTTTGGTCCATGGTATTGAGAAAGGTCTAAAACTGTATAAGGAAGAGAAGATCATTAGGCCAATGTGTGCAAGGATTTGAATATCTTATGAAGTGTTGAATCATATATGCAGGTTAATGAACTTCTAATGGTTTTCTTGATCTGATCTAAGGATGCACCTATAAGGCTAATGAAGGTTGATGGACTGGGATCACAAAGGCTTAAGAGTATTATCATTATGTGGTTTGATCTTGAACAGTCTAGATCTGAATACTGATGCATGTTTTATTCTGTAAATGTGATGATCTGGGTATGATTGAAGTCTGGAATAGTTGTGAATTTTAAGTTATCATTTACAGATCTGTACACAGGTTCACTTTAGTAAAAGAGTGTATACACGCTGGTTCTGCATATCAAAGTAGTGTATAGATCATAAATTTGAATTTGCAGATCTGTACGCTGGTTCCCTTTGGTAAAAGTGCGTATACACGCTGGTTCGACACATGGAAGTAGCGTATACCTTATGAAGTATGATGTTTAAAGTTTCAATTGTTTCTATTTGCTGTTGCAGAGTTATCGGTTCTACTTTGTGTTCTGGTGACAGTGTTTTGAATGATCATATTGATTGATTGTGATTTTCTTCAGTGATGATGGGTTGTCAAGTGATTGATTGGTTTAGTTGTGGTTGATTCAGAAAGTGATGATTGTGTTTCAGTGCTTGGTTGATGCAGATGTATTTGATGGTTGTATTGTAGTTATGATTTTCTGAGTTTCAATGTTGTTGATGGGTCCAGTACGAAAATTGGCTGAAACGTGGCCTTCAGATTCTGGTGTTGTGCTCTAGGAGTATCCAGTCTAAAAATTCATGAAACATGGTCCCTAATGGAAGAGTGGAGTTTTTTCTGTAGCCTGGCATCTAGGTACTAGTAAACATATTAGCTAGTACAAGAGCTAGGGGGTTGTAGCTCCATTCAAGTAGTAGCTGGAGAATGAGAGAAGGTTGTAGCCTTTTGCAGGTGGGTGCTTGCGTACTGGTATGAGTCTGCACCAGTACAAGATTGTAAACAAATTTTCTTATTATTAAAAAGAAGACAAAGACGACAACAACAGGTGGTTTTTACCCATATTGGGTTTCCACCTTATATCTTGGTGTTCATGTGTGATTCTTTATTTTGATTTTACTGCACTATCTAATAAATCTCTGATATACTGGTTTAAGCTCAATACATGATAAATTTTCTAAATCAAAAGTTCTCTACATATACACTGGTTGCTTTAAGTATAGTCACGTGTACACGCTAGTTAATTTCACTGAAGTAGCGTATATAAATCTGTTTGGGAAATACAATTATAGATCTGATAATACTGATTCACCCCCCTCTTAGTATTATTTCCAACAATTGGTATCAGAGCAGGTCCTTCATAAGAAGCTTGATCGATTGAAGGGAGATCCATCATCATGAGTAATCAAGAAAGCGTGGGATCCAAACTGCCAATCTTTGATGGGAGAAATTTTGTTTTTTGGAAAATAAGAACCACAACCTATCTACAATCACTTGGAATGGATGTCTGGGAAATTTTCGAAGGAGGATATACATTTCCAACAACAATTCCTACATATACGACAGGTAAAAAGCAATATGAAATCAATGCCAGAGAATTCAGTACTTTATTGGAAAGTCCGTCACAATCAGAATTTGTCAAAGTCATGCGGCTTAAATCAACCAGAGAAATATGGGACAAAATCGTTCTGAGCTACGAAGGAGACTCTTAGGTAAAATTTGTTAAGCTTCAAACTCTCAGAATTCAGTATGAAACTCTTAAGATTCACAGTGATGAAAGTATAGCTAGTTACCTCTTACGTATAAATGAGGTTGTTAATTGTATGAAGAATCTGGGTGAAGAAATAAAGGAAGTTACCTTAGTTGAGAAAGTTTTGAGATCCTTGTCTGCTAAATTTGAATCAAAAGTGTCTGCCATAGAAGAAAAACAGGATCTGCAGACTATCACTATGACACAGCTTCACAAAATCTTAACTGCCTTTGAGATGAGAAAAGGAGGACCACCAGATATGAGAGAAGCTGCATTTAAAGCTTCAGCAAAAGGAAAGGAAGAACACAATAAATCATGACATATTTTAGAAGAAGAAGATGAGGTAAACTTTGTCAAGAAGCTTCAACGGGGTTCCGAAAGATTTAGAGGTAAGCTACCCTTCAAATGCTTTGCATGTGACAGAGTTGGTCATTATGCTACCAAATGTCCTCATAAAGATAAATATGAAAAAGGGAAGGAGTATGCAAAATGAAATAGAAAACAAGTTGTAAATAAAAGGAGTTACTATACTCATGAAGATAGCGATGGTTTATCAAATAGTGATGAAGATGAAAACAATTTGATTATAGACTTCTAATGGTTTATGATGATGATAATTTTTGGGATGATTTAGAAGAGGATGACCTTCATGAAGAAATCTCTAAACTCAAAATTTGTTTAGAAGAAAAGAATATGATTATAGATACCTTGACATACCAACTTGCTGAAAAAGAAAAACACAATGAAAAACTAGAATGTGAAATTGTGGGTCTAAGAAAGGATCTTGAGAAAATGAAATATCTCATCTTAGATTTGCTAAGGGATCAGAAACTTTAAATGAAATTATCAAAGTGCAGCACTCTCCTCTGATAAAGACAGGTGTAGTATACCTAGGGGGGATAATATGGGGTACAGAGGGAGGTACCCAAGGGAATAATGTAATAATGGGATGGGCCACAATGATAAATAAGGTGGTTAACCTGTATCACGTAAGGGACCACAAGTAGTTAGCAATAATGTAATAAGCCCATGGTATTAGATAGATGGAATTGAGGGAACCATGGTAATGACCCATGGTATTGTATGTATGAGGCCTATATAGAGGCTAGAGACTCCCCATTGAGAGATGTAAAGGAATATTGTATGAACATGAATATGGCTTGTGGAGTGTTCTCCTTCCTTAAGGAGTGAATGTAAGGTGTTGCCCTACCTTAAGGGTTTGATTAATAAAGTGAAACATTTCTATCTATTTATATCTTCTTATTTTTGGGTATATTTCTATTAACATATATTTTCAGATCAGATCTATAACAAATGGTATTAGAGCACTTTCTTGGGCAAAGCAGAGAATTTTATTTTTATTTTTGCAGGAACTTTTTGGGGCGGCGAGTTTGCAGATCAGATTTGTATGCTCTAGTGAAAAGTTTGTAGAATATAATTGCAGATCTAAGTTCCTTGCAAAAAAATACCCAATTTGAAAAAAGCAATCGGCTGAATCAAAGTGCGGATGAGGGAGATATCATTGATTTAAAAATAATCTGTTTTTTAGACATTTTTAGGGGTGGTGAGTTTGCGAATCAGATCTGTACGTTCTGGTACAAAATCTATAGAATCTAATTGGAGATCTGGGTTTTTTGTGAAAAAATACCCAATTTGAAAAAAAAATTCTCCGCTTTTCCCAAGAAAGTGCTCTGATACCACTTGTTATAGATATTATATGAAAATATATGAGAATAGAAATATACCCAGAAATAAGAAGATAGAAATAGATAGAAATGTTTCACTTTATTAATCAAACCCTTAAGGTAGGGAAACACCATACATTCAGTCCTTAAGGAAGGAGAACACTCCACAACCATATGCATGTTCATACAATATTCATTGACATCTCTCAATGGGGAGTCTCTAGCCTCTATATAGGCCTCATACATGCAATACCATGGGTCATTACCATGGTTCCCTCAATACCATCTATCTAATACCATGGGGTTATTACATTATTGCTAACTATTTGTGGTCCCTTACATGATACGGGTTAACCGCCTTATTTATTACTGTGGCCCATCCCATTATTACATTATTCCATTGGGTACGTCCCTCTGTACCCCATATTATCCCCCATAAGTATACTACAACATGTCTTGGATATACTGAAGAAGCATCTCAATCACAAAAGTCGTCAACCTCCACTAAAAGCTATCTTTATGCAGCAAAGAACAGTGAACAGTATGACAATCATTAGCAAAGGCATAAAGCAGATCACTAGGTAAATCAAACTAAATTTACTCCAAGGATGAATAGAAGCCGCAACCAACCTCAGGTAAATCATACTCAATTTGCTCCAAAGATGAATACCAAGAGAAACTACAATCACGAGGTCAATAGATTTGATAGTTGCAGGAACTTCTTTAATGGGCAATGTTTTTCATGTCATAATTTTGGACACAAAGCTGCTCAATGTGTTGCTTACAAAACCATCATGACTAGAGAAGCACGAAATCAAAGGAATGTGACAGGGATCAAGAAAAGTTCCTATAATAACTTTTCTCTTCTTGAAAATGAAATTGAATGCTAAATCTGTAACAACTTTGGTCATGAAGAATTTGAACGCAGGAGCAAATTTCGGTAAACATCTCAAAAGGAGAAAACTAGATTAAATCAAAAGATATGGAGAAGGAAAGAATCTCAAACAGAAAGATGTGGTATAGCCTTGTATGCAAAAGGACAAGAAAATCAGTGGTACATCGACAGTGGATACTCAAAACACATGACAGGTGACAAAGAAAAACTTCACTCATATAATGCCTTAGAAAAGGAAAAGAATGTCTCATTTGGAAACGACACTTCTGCTGTCATAAAAGGTAAAGGCTCTATTTTCTTGAAAGAAAAGGTTAAAGTTGGAAATGTTATGTATGTAGACGGTTTAAAGCATAACCTGTTGACTGTTAGTCAAATGTGTGATCAAGGAAATGAAGTGGTATTTCGATGAAACAAATGTGTTTTTCATGAGCTTGATATAGGAGAGACTGTGATCAAAGGTACAAGAACTCCAAACAACCTATACATACTCAAGGGAGGACAATAACAATGCTATCTAAGAAAAAATGATGAAAATTGGCCATGGCATAGAAGATCGGGACATCTATGCTTTTCTCAAATAAGAAAAGCATGCAGATTCAAGGTTGATCATGATCTTCCAGATATCAGCATCCTTGAAAATACGATATGAAAATCATGTCAATTCGGTAAGAAAACCAGAGCTTACTTCATTGAAAAAGCAGGTTCAGCTAGTAAGCTTCTTGAACTTGTCCATACTGATTTATGTGGGCCATCAAGGAAAAAGTCACCTCATGGAGAAGAATAATTTATTTTGTTCATTGATGATTTTTCCAGAATGTGTTGGATAGGTCTTCTAAAGCATAAAGATGAAGCATTTGAAAATTTCCAAGCCTTCAAAGCTTTGGTTGAAGATGAATCAGATCAAAAAATCAAGTGCCTCAGGTCTGATCGAGGAGGGGAATTTACCTCGGATGAATTCTTTGACTTTTGCGAACAACATGGAATAAAAAGGAAATTCTCCACCACAAGGACTCCTCAGCAAAATGGAGTGGTATAAAGAATGAATAGAACTGTTCAACAAATGGCTTGAGCTATGCTAGATGAATTTGGAACTCCTGCAACCTTCTGGGGTGAAGCTACATTCACCACCATAACTATTCTCAACCAAGCAAATATTAAGGTAAATAGCACTCAAACTTCACATGAACTTGGGTATGGTAAGACTCCTACTGTAAAATACTTTAAAGTTTTCGGAAGCAAATGTTATATCAAAAGGACTGATGAAAAACTTGGTAAGTTTGAGCCCAGAGCAGATGAAGGTATTCTTCTTGGTTATTCTTCCCGAAGTAAAGGATATAAATATTATAATAAAATAGTTGGGAAAATTGTTGAAAGTATTGATGTTGTAGTTGATGAAGCATGCAAAAATCCAAAACAGATAGAAACAAAAGATGATAACAATGAAGAAGATGGGGAATATTTTCCCACATCAAATCATAATGATATTGAAGAAGAAACCAATGAAGCACCATAAGATGAGATAACGGTAGAAGAAAAGACTCCGTCTAGGTATATTCAGAAAAATCATCTAGAAACTCAAATTTTAGGGGAAAAAGAGGCAGGTGTATAGAAAAGAAGAACTATTACAGAAACCTCAAGCTATCTAGCATTACTATATGCCACCAAACCTAAAAATGTAAATGAAGCATGCAAAGATGAATGTTGGGTCAAGGCCATGAATGAAGAACTTGAGCAAATTGAAAAGAATTATACTTGGGAATTAGTTCCTAGACCTCATGATAAAAATATTATAGGAACTAAATGGATATTCAAAAACAAGTTGAATGAAAATGGAGAAGTCATTAGAAACAAGGGTATAGTCAACAAGAAGGTATAGATTTTGAAGAAACCTTTGCACCTGTTGCTAGACATGAAGCCATAAGGATGTTTATTGCTCTTTCTAGCTTTCAGAAATTCAAAGTATACCAAATGGATGTTAAATCTGCTTTCCTTAATGGAGATTTAGAAGAAGAATTTTATATTGAACAACCAGAAGGATTCATTCTTGGAAATGATGCAAAACTTGTATGCCAACTCAATAAATCTCTCTATGGTCTGAAACAGGCTCCAAGGGCGTGGTATTATCGCCTTGAAAAATATATACACCAACAAGGTTTTACAAAAGGTTCAACACATAGCAAACTATATACAAAGATTGAAACTGATAAATTGCTAATTATTGTTGTTTATGTTGATGATATCATTTTTTGTAGCAATGAAGAATCCATGAGTCAGAATTTTGCTTTAGTAATGCAACAAGAATTTGAAATTTCCTTGCTTGGTGAACTTACGTATTTTCTTGGTCTACAAGTTCAACAAAATAACGATGGTATTTTTCTTTCACAAACCAAATATCTCAAACAGATCT
Source organism: Pinus tabuliformis (assembly GCA_031772625.1). NCBI lineage: Eukaryota > Viridiplantae > Streptophyta > Pinopsida > Pinales > Pinaceae > Pinus > Pinus tabuliformis. The sequence continues at coordinate 1,595,147,093 of CM062804.1, forward strand.
TGAAAAGGTATGGCATGGAAGATTCTAAACCTGTACATACCCTAATGGTAACAAGATGTAGTCTCAGCTCAAATGATGAATCAGCAGCAGTACATCAACCAACTTACATATCCATGATTGGCAGTCTGCTTTATCTAACAGGTACCCGACCTAACATCATGCATGCAGTAGGAATAGTTAGAAGATTCCAAGCAAATCCAAAGGAATTGCACCTTTAGGCAGTCAAAAGAGTTTTCAAATATCTTCAAGGAACTCAAAACTTTAGTTTATGGTATCCTAGAGATACATATATTACTCTTCATGCATATACATATGTAGATTGGGCAGGAAGTGTTGATGATAGAAAAACCACTACTGACGGTGCATTCTATATGTGTTCCAGGTTAGTGTCTTGGTTCAGCAAGAAACAAAGTTCAATTGATTTATCTACAATTGAAGCAGAATATGTCACAGTTGCATCTTGTTGCACACAACTACTTTGGATGATGAAAACCCTGCAAGACATTCATATCACATGTACTCCGCCCATCTGCATTCTATGTAACAAGTGCCATCAGTATTTCAAAGAATCTAGTCATGCACTCCAATACCAAGCACATACCCATCAAATACCATTTTCTACGTGAACAAGTGCTTGAAAAAAAGTCAAATTGGATTATGTTCCCTCTATTATGGCCTAAATCTACCTCAGGTTGAGAAAGGTAGGATCTAGGGTAACACCAAACCACGCTTAACCTGGTAGCTAGCCCTACCAGGTCGGGAGAGGGCTCTCTCCTTGTCAATCTTAGGAAAATATAACAAATGAGGCTTGATATGAATGATGTAAATACTAATTTTAGGCTAGGTATATGCTCAGAGGAGTTTGATTGCATTTAATGGAGGTTTACCGGCTCAAATGTGAAAGGCAGATTTGGGTCCGGGAATGGACTCAGTCTTGCAGAGGTTTCTGTGGGGTGAGGTAGGAAAATGGTTTAGTACTTTGAAATAAGTGAGATGGAGAGTCTTATGACTGGTGAGGAGTTGGAGAGGGCATGAGAATCTCAGGAATCCTCTTCAAATAGTTGAAAACATAAATAACTAAACAAACCCTAGGTAGAGCATTACGACATCAATGAATTATACCTTTATCCTTGATTCATTTATTTAAGCTAAACAGAGAAAAATTATGGCATACATAAACACATGTAAAATTGAATTACAGAAGGAAAACAATACCAAATCAACTTACCACAAGAATCCCACAAAATGCTGCAAACCCTGGTCTATTCCTTTGCCAAACTGCAAAGTTGAATGTACAATAATGCTCAAAGCATTCACAAGAGTCCAACCTTTTCCATTGACTGAAAAACTACTAGATATAGGCAACAAAAAAATCATGCTATGATTTAGGGGTCAAATTCATGAGTTTAGGAGCTATTTCAACAAGATCTAAACTAAGAACTGAAAAGTAGGCAGTGGAACAGCTTGCCTCTAAAACCTAGGAAACTGATTCATTCAGTTTCAAACTACCTTTTCATGACGTATCTACCTCCATGAGTGAATTTTTAGCATTTTTACATCAAATTCCATCAAGTTACATCAAATTACATCATGAGTTTGACCATGAGAGAGAGAAAAATCGAATTGAGAAAAAAACTAAAAAACAGAGTTTTTTGGCAAAAATGACAATTTTCCATCCTGTGTGCCGCGCCTTTGTCCCTGTCCGCGACGCCTTTTTGCAGCTAATTTTTGAGGCCTTATCGTGCACCAAATTTTCTCCAAGTGGTCTTGTTGGAAATTTCTATCTGTCTACTTTCCAGAATAGGTGGAATTTCTGAATTTGGTGTCCATTTGCCCCTCCAAAAGTGAGTTCTCCCAACACTGCTTCCTGTGTGGCCAAAAAGGGGTAGAAAGGGCATTTTTGAGGTGTTTTTGACCCTTTTGGAAGCTCAAAACTTGAAAAAATTTCTAGGCCATTTGTGGGAATTCATATTTTTGCATGAAAAACCCAAAAATGCTAAGTTTTCCTCCAAAGGAGGTCCCTAGAAAAAGCATGTGCCAGGTGGCGTGGCGCACCAGGCAGAAAAACCTGTGTTTTGCTTCAAAAATTCAAAATTGACAAAAAGTATCCCAAATTTCTTGAAATTTTGGCTAAGTATCCTGAATCAAGTGCTGTGTTAGGCTAAGGAAGCCTCAACCAAAGTCTTTATCTTGTCTTTCTCTTTCCTCTTCCTCAAAACTTTCCTCAACTTAGCCTTCAAAGTCCTTATTCTCGCTTTGCAAATTTTGTTTCTTGCCAAATAGTGATAGGCCATGTGCCTCAAAATATTTTTATATCTATTGGCCTTCTCCAGCATCTTTTCCAAGTGGATGTTTTCCTTCTCAAGCTAAGATTCTCAATCAGCTTCAATTTCTTTCTCAATGGAAGTCAAAGTGACATGGTCCTCTTCATCATTTTGCTTCTTTAGTTTCAACATTTCTAGCTCCATTAGGCTTTGCTTATCCTCCAACTGTTTGTTTTCTTTCTTGTTTGTCATCTATACCATTCTCGTGAACCTTATCTTTGCCTTTGCTTTGCTACTTATTGTTGAAAATAATACTGAGAGGGGGGGTGAATCAGTATTATCAAATTCTTTTTAGCAAATCTTCCTTACTTATACTTTGAATTATTTCAGCATATCAGTACCATAAAAATAATGAGCATGAACAAGAAAAACACCAAAGAACACCAGATGTAAGGTGGAAACCCAATGTGGGTGAAAACCACCTGCTGTAATATGTCTCTATCTTCTTTCAAAACTTCTTTTACAATGATTTTTTACTGGTGCAGTCCTTTACCAGTACACAGGCTGCAACCTGCAGAGAGCTACAACTCTCTCTCGTTTTCCAGTCTTTCCTGGAAGGGAGCTACAACCCCCTACTTTTTCATAAAGCATCAAATGATCATCAAGTACATATAAGTTACTGTCCACTACAGTTATCAGATCAGCAATAACAGAACTAACCCAAAACACCTTATCAACAGAAAAATTCAATCAACAGAAGATCTTAAGACAGATACGCAGTTTTCCCTTCTATGGCCTGTGTCGCTACACACTTCACCTTCTGCTTCCCTGCGTATATCCGCAGAGATCCTTCTGCCGCACTGCGTGTCCACGCACTGTTCCTTCAACTGCACTGTGGACTGTTACTGCAGGTACGCACCCAGAGACACTATCGCGCCGCGTACTGTTACTGCAGGTACGCACCCAGATATACTATCGCGCCGCGTACTTTTACTGTGCGTACGCACCTGAACCTTCGTCGCACTTCGTACCCACGCAGTTCTCCTTCTTCTGCTCTGCGTACCCACGCAGCTCTCCTATTTCTGCTCTGCGTACCCACGCAGATCGTCTGTTTCTGCTCTGCGTACCCACGCAGATCTTCTGTCTCTGCTCTGCGTACCCACGCAGCTCTCCTGTTAAACACCTGCGTACTTCTGATTAGGGCCGAATAGGCAGTCCACCAGAGTGGCACAGATGCTCAGATGCCCAGATCTGATCATGCGCTCGAGAGATCACCCTTCACAGATTCGCTTTCAACTTCATATAGATCAAGCTTTTAAGACCATAACCCAATATTTCAGATTTTAAGATATTCAATTGCCAAAGATGCTTAGCCAAGTGATCTCCTTTGCTTTATATAGGCAAGCTCCTCCTAAAAACATGGATCAATACCACGAGCCAAAACCATAGTAACACAAATACCGTCGGCTAAATACCAAAGGTTAAACATAAGAAACCCCACGTGTGCTTTTCTTTGCCTTGAAATGTGTGCACTGGGGGTACGCACCTCCTGTACGGCTGATTTGCGTATCAGGCCGCGGTCCCTTCACGGTGTACCTGCGGGTACGCACTTTCTGAACTGATCTCCTGCATACTTCCTTAATTTTCAATATATTGAGAGCCTTGCCATGGGTTTTGCCATCAAGTACAACATTTGTAACATATAGCCATACCAGAACCATAATGCCAACAATCTCCCCCTTTGGACTTGATGGCAACCTCAAAAACCTCCGCTTCATTCTCCCCCTTTGACATCAAGGGCAAAGGGTTATGCTCCCCCTAAGAACATGCTCCCCCTGTTTATGAACCAGATCTGCAGAGAAGAACCATAATCCACCATGAAAGAGATAGAGACATATTGCAGCTACTTCCATGATCTCCTTCTGTACATCCTCCATAATGCCAACAATGCATTATATGCTCCCCCTGAACCTGTGTCATCAATCTTCAACCAATCAGCCACCCAGCATGAACCATGCGTACAACCATCAATCAGAAGAGTTTCAACAATAAGATGATGCATCAACCCAGCTTTTGCCTGAGGTATTCAAAAGTGTCCTGGGCAATGGTTTGGTGAGTATATCAGCAACTTGTTCCTTAGAAGGAACATACTCCAACTTGACTTTCTGTTCAAGCACTTGTTCCCGGAGAAAATGATACTTGATTGGTATGTGCTTGGTTTTTGAATGCATGACAAGATTCTTTGAGATGCTGATTGCACTTGTGTTATCACATAAGATGGGGATAGGAGGTGTACAAGTGATTTGAAAATCCTGCAAAGTCTGCATCATCCAAAGGAGTTGAGTGCAACAAGATGCAGCAGAAACATATTCTGCTTCAGCTGTAGACAAGGAAATCGAACTCTGTTTCTTGCTGAACCAAGATACCAGTCTGGAACCCATAAAGAACGCACCACCACTTGTGCTTTTCCTGTCATCCACGCTTCCGGCCCAATCTGCATCTGTATAAGCATGAAGTGTGAGATCTGTATCTCTAGGATACCATAAGCCATAGTTTTGAGTCCCTTGAAGATATTTGAAAATTCTCTTCACTGCCTGAAGATGAGTCTCCTTCAGATTTGCCTGAAATCTTCCAACTATTCCAACTGCATGCATGATGTCCGGTTGGGTACCTGTCAAATAAAGTAAACTTCCAATCATAGATCTATAGGTTGGTTGATGTACTGCTGCAGATTCATCATTTGCACTGAGGCTACATCCTGTGATCATGGGTGTACATACTGGTTTTGCATCTTCCATGCCATATTTCTTCAAAATCTGTTTGAGATACTTGGTTTGAGATAAAAAGATTCCTCCTTCTTTTTGTTGGATTTGCAAACCAAGGAAATATGTCAGTTCTCCTAGCAAGGACATTTCAAATTCTTTCTGCATGACCAAGGCAAAGCTTTGACTCATAGCTTCTTCATTGCTGCCAAAAATAATGTCATCTACATACACAACAAGTATTAGCAATTTGTCATTTTCAACTTTTATATAAATATTTCTATCTGCTGATCCTTTTGAAAAACCTTGTTGATGAAGATATTTGTCCAAACGGTAGTACCAAGCCCTTGGAGCTTGTTTGAGACCATAGAGAGCCTTTTTCAATCTGCATACAAGATTTGGATCATTTCCAAGAATGAACCCATCTGGATGCTCAATGTATACTTCTTCTTCCAAGTCTCCATTCAGAAAGGCTGATTTCACGTCCATTTGAAATACTTTGAAGTTTTGAAAACTTGAGAGAGCAAGGAACATTCGGATGGCCTCAAGTCTTGCAACCGGAGAAAAGGTTTCTTCAAAGTCTATTCCTTCTTGCTGCGCATACCCTTTACAAACAAGTCTGGCCTTGTTTCTAATTACTTCTCCATTTTCATTCAATTTATTTTTGAAGACCCATTTTGTTCCGATAACATTCTTATCCTTTGGTCTAGGAACCAACTCCCAAGCGTTGTTCTTTTCGATCTGCTCAAGTTCTTCATCCATTGCTTTCACCCAACATTCATCTTTGCATGCCTCTTTCACATTTTGTGGTTCAGTAGAGGAGAGTAATGCCAAATAGCTTGAAGCTTCTGCAACTGTTCTTCTTGTTTGTACACCTGCTTCTTTCTGTCCCATAATCTGAGATTCTGGATGATTCTTCTGAACATATCTGGATGGAGTCTTTTCTTCTATTCTTGTTTGCTCCTCTGGTTCTTCTTGAGGTTCTTCTTGAGGTTCTTCTTCTTCATCATTCTGTCGTTGAGGGTAGCCTTCATCTTCTTCGATGTCTTCATGATGTACTTGCCTAGGAATGTATCCCTTCTCATCAACCACTACATCAATGCTGTCAACAATTCTCCCAAGTCTTTTATTGTAGCATTTGTATGCTTTGCTATGTGGAGAGTAACCAAGAAGAATGCCTTCATCTGCTCTAGGTTCAAGTTTTCCAAGCTGCTCATCAGTATTCTTGATATAGCATTTGCTCCCAAAGATTTTGAAGTGCTTTACCGAAGGAGTCCTAACACTCCAGAGCTCATGAGGAGTTTGAGTGCTGTTCACCCGGACATTTGTTTTGTTGAGAATAACGACCGCAGCATGTGCAGCTTCACCCCAGAAAGTTGCGGGAGTTCCTGACTCATCAAGCATAGCACGAGCCATTTGTTGGACTGTTCTGTTCATTCTTTCCACAACTCCATTTTGCTGAGGAGTTCTAGCTGTAGAGAATTCTCTTCTTATCCCATGTTCTTCACAGAAATCGAAAAATTCATTTGAGGTAAATGGTAAATTCCCCACCTCTGTCGGATCTGAGGCACTTAATTTTGTGACCGGATTCATTTTCAACCAAGGCTTTGAAGGATTTGAATTTTTCGAATGCTTCATCTTTGTGCTTCATAAGTCCTAGCCAGAAAAACCTGGAGAAATCGTCAATGAATAATATCAAGTATTCTTCTCCTCGAGGTGTTCTTTTCCTGAATGGACCGCATGTATCTGTATGCACTAGCTCAAGAGGCATGCTAGCTGATCCTTCCTTCTCTGGAAAGTTAGTTCTGGTTTGTTTTCCAAACTGACATGATTTGCATATGGTGTTGTCAGGAATTTTGATATCTGGAAGATCGCGAACTGCCTGATATTTGCATGCTTTCCTTATTTGTGAAAAGCTTAGATGTCCCAACCTCCGATGCCATAACCAGTGCTCATCATCCTTGATCAGATAGCATTGTTGTTGTCCTTCTTCAAATATGTACAGATTATTTGGAGTTCTTTTGCCTTTGATCACTGTTTTACCTGTATCAAGATCACGAACAAGACATCCATTTGATCTGAATATAACCTCGGTTCTTTGATCACACATCTGGCTGACACTTATAAGAATATGCTTCAATCCATCAACATACAAAACATTTCCAACCTTGACCTTTTCTTTTAACTGAGCAATGCCTTTTCCTTTTATAGTTGCAGGAGTATCATTTCCAAAAGAAACTTTCTTTCCTTTTTCTAGAGCAGAATATGACTCAAGTTTTTCTTTATCACCTGTCATATGCTTCGAACATCCACTGTCAATGTACCATAGATTTTCCTGTCCCTCTGCATAAAATGCTATCCCACATCTTTCTGTTTGTGGTTCCTTTATTCTCCATGTTTTGGTGCTTGAGGCTTGTTCCTTTTTCTGCTGAAACCTGCTCCTGCATTCAGAATCTTCATGCCCAAAGTTATTGCAAATAGAACATTCAACTTCATTTTCAAGAACTGAAAAGTTGTTATAGGTCCTTTTTGTAATCCCAGTCATACTTCTTTGTTTTTGAGCTTCTCTAGTCATGATCGTTTTATATGCAACACATTGAGCTGCTTTGTGACCAAAGTTATGGCAAGAAAAGCATTGTCCATTGAAGAAACTTCTGCGGTTATCAAATCTACCAGCCAATTGATTGTAATTTCTATTGTCATCCATTCTTGAACCAAATTGAGAAGATTTTACCTGTGGCTGGTTGTAGCTTTTGTTCACCCTTAAGATGGATTGCCCATGATAGTTTCTGTTTGCAATTCGTCCCTGCTTTACCTGATGGTCTTCATTGTGCTTTTGCTCATTTCTTCTTGCTGCATCAAGATAACTTTTTAAGGTGGATGCTTGAGAAGTTTCTCCATTATAGCCCAGACCTGTCTTGTTTAGTGGAGACCGCTGCACATTGATAATCTCATCCAAAGTTTCAGATCCTTTGACAAACTTAAGATTAATAGCTTTTGTTTTCTCAATCTCTTTTCTAAGGCCAACAATTTCACCTTCCAATTTTTCAAGATGTTTTTCTTTTTCATCAATTTGAAATTGTAGAGTATCAATGATCATATTCTTTTCTTCTATACATCTCTTGAGTCTAGTAATTTCTTCATAAAGGTTATCCACATCTATAGAATCCATATAATCATCATCTTCAAATGCCATTAACAATTTATATTCATTACCTCGTTCATCTTCATCACTGTTTGATAGACCATCACTATCTTCATGAGTGTAGTAGCTTTTCTTATTTGCACTCTGTTTCTTGTTCCATCTAGCAGGTTCCTTTCCTTTATCCTTATAAGGACATTTTGCAGCATAATGACCTACTCTTCCACAAGCAAAGCATTTAAAAGGTAACTTACCTCTGAACCTTCCAGAACCCCTTTGAAGATTTCTGACAAAATTTGATTCTTCTTCTTCTTCTTCTGGGACGTGGCTTGCTTCATAATAATCTCCTTTGCCTGACGCCTTGAAAGCAGCTTCTCTTCTGTCTGATGGACCTCCCTTTCTCATTTCATAAGCAGTTAGAATTCCATGTAGCTGAGACATAGTAAGAATTCGTAGATTTTCATTTTCTTCTATTGCAGATACTTTAGATTCAAACTTGGGGGACAATGATCTTAGAACCTTTTCAACCACAATAGCCTCTTTTATTTCTTCACCCAAATTTTTCATACAATTAACAATCTCATCTACCCGAAGAAAATAGTTAGCCACACTTTCATCATTATACATCTTGAGATTCTCATACTGAATCTTGAGAGTTTGAAGTTTAGCACGTTTTACCTGTTCATCTCCTTCGTAGCTCAAGACAATCTTGTCCCATATTTCTTTTGCGGATTTATATGCATAACCTTTACAAATTCTGTTTGAGATAAGCATCCCAGCAAAGTATTGACTGCTTTAGCATTTGTTTCATATTTCTTCTTTTCGGCCGCATCTATAGGAGTAGCTGAAGGAAAAGCGTAGCCTGTATCTATGATATCCCAAACTTCTGTACGAAGAGATTGAAGATAGGCAGTAACTCTTACCTTCCAATAATTGAAATTTGTCCCATCAAAAATTTGTGGCCTGATTGATGCTTCCCTCTCGTAGTTGCTCATGATGAATGATCTTCCTTCAAGCGATCAAGCTTCTCCGAAGGACCTGCTCTGATACCAATTGTTGAAAATAATACTGAGAGGGGGGCTGAATCAGTATTATCAAATTCTTTTTAGAAAATCTTCCTTACTTATACTTTGAATTATTTCAGCATATCAGTACCATAAAAATAATGAGCATGAACAAGAAAAACACCAAAGAACACCAGATGTAAGGTGGAAACCCAATGTGGGTGAAAACCACCTGCTGCAATATGTCTCTATCTTCTTTCAAAACTTCTTTTACAATGATTTTGTACTGGTGCAGTCCTTTACCAGTACACGGGCTGCAACCTGCAGAGAGCTACAACTCTCTCTCGTTTTCCAGTCTTTCCTGGAAGGGAGCTACAACCCCCTACTTTTTCATAAAGCATCAAATGATCATCAAGTACATATAAGTTACTGTCCACTACAGTTATCAGATCAGCAATAACAGAACTAACCCAGAACACCTTATCAACAGAAAAATTCAATCAACAGAAGATCTTAAGACAGATACGCAGTTTTCCCTTCTGTGGCCTGCGTCGCTACGCACTTCACCTTCTGCTTCCCTGCCTATATCCGCAGAGATCCTTCTACCGCACTGCGTGTCCACGCACTGTTCCTTCAACTGCACTGTGGACTGTTACTGCAGGTACGCACCCAGAGACACTATCGCGCCGCGTACTGTTACTGCAGGTACGCACCCAGATATACTATCGCGCCGCGTACTTTTACTGTGCGTACGCACCTGAACCTTCGTCGCACTGCGTACCCATGCAGTTCTCCTTCTTCTGCTCTGCGTACCCACGCAGCTCTCCTATTTCTGCTCTGCGTACCCACGCAGATCTTCTGTTTCTGCTCTGCGTACCCACGCAGATCTTCTGTCTCTGCTCTGCGTACCCACGCAGCTCTCCTGTTAAACACCTGCGTACTTCTGATTAGGGCCGAATAGGCAGTCCACCAGAGTGGCATAGATGCTCAGATGCCCAGATCTGATCATGCGCTCAAGAGATCACCCTTCACAGATTCGCTTTCAACTTCATATAGATCAAGCTTTTAAGGCCATAACCCAATATTTCAGATCTTAAGATATTCAATTGCCAAAGATGCTTAGCCAAGTGATCTCCTTTGCTTTATATAGGCAAGCTCCTCCTAAAAACATGGATCAATACCACGAGCCAAAACCATAGTAACACAAATACCGTCAGCTAAATACCAAAGGTTAAACATAAGAAACCCCACGTGTGCTTTTCTTTGCCTTGAAATGTGTGCACTGGGGGTACGCACCTCCTGTACGGCTGATCTACGTATCAGGTCGCTGTCCCTTCACGGTGTACCTGCGGGTACGCACTTTATGAACTGATCTCCTGCGTACTTCTTAATTTTCAATATATTGAGAGCCTTGCCATGGGTGTTGCTGTTATCACTCAAGGAAAAAATATTTTAAAATTTGGAACATCAATTTGATTGTAGAGGTTAGTGTTAGTCCGAGTTTAGTTCTCTTTTGAAACAACGCTTTCTTCAGTGACCACTGTGCTCTGCTTCAACTTAGCAATGTTTGTGATATCTATTTCGCTAGGGTGGGAAATGTTTGCTTCAATTCCACAGCTTCCAATTACCCATGGCATTAAGTGCAACGATATTTATGCCTTCAATATCGGATATTATGTCATTTGGGCTGCGACAGCTGGAGTTGGATATTTAGTAGACTATTTGAGAGTTTACAGCTTCAGAGTTCTTTTCGTGCAGTTCATAAAATAGTTTTTAATGGTTCTGAAAAGTTGTATTCTTCTATCATTATGGATCATCATGATACCTGTTTCATCAGACTCTTGTTTCATCTTCTGGTGGTAGTCCCTTTACAGGTTCCTGTGGATGAAAGTCCCTTGTTTCTTCTCTATCAGGATTGTGCTTTTGGGCTTATATTTCTCAAGATATGGAAAAAATTGGTATTGCTGGGTCAAATGGCACCCCTTACAGATGACAGCTGGCGGATAAAGTTCAAGCGAGTCAAAGCAGATGGGTTTTCTTGCTTACGTGGATTATGGGTGTTTCGCCAAACCAATACTCGTAAAGCTTTTGACAGCACTCTGTGTGCCATATGTCTTTGCTCGTGGTTTGTTCCCTCTCTCACTTTGTGAGGTTCCTTTCATCTGAATGCCGAAGCTCTAAGATCTTCTCCTCGTTGCGTTGCTTACCCTCCTCGCAGGCTGAGAAATTCCATGCGATCTACAGTTCCCTGGACGTGCTCTGAAGTGGCGCTATTTGCAAAGAAATCAAAGTACTCCTCAAATGGCTGCCTGAAATGAATGTTGTTGTTTATGTAGGCAATCGTGCAAGTAGAAAGGTTTGGTAATGATTTCAATTCACCACAACCACCGGCAGTAGCATAAGGAAGAAGTATCTGACAGCAGAGATGTCAGCGGAAGGAGATTCTCAGAGTGATTTCCAAAAGGAATACCATGAGATTATTTATGATATTTCGTAAGAGATTGAAGTGGGATTTGAGAGACGGCATCATTATTGCTTCTGTGGTAAAAGATAGCGTGAATTGCAGTTTACATGGTGTGAGTTCGGCAAAAGATGTAAGACGTTTCAAGACTCACAAAGGGTTTTGGGATGAAATAGCCGAGAAATTGAAAGAAGAGACAGGAAAATGTGTATTGCCATAGAAGTTTTGTACCAAGTTCAGGACCATGAAAATAAGATACCTTGCAAAAAAAGCAGAGTGGTGTTCAACACCAAAATAAACATGATGAGGAACTTTTTGGGATACTCGAGGAAATGTTTGGCAATGTTCGGAAACACAGATCAGACAACCATGGCTCTTCCAATGCTAGTGGTACCATGTTTACAAAAAGAAAATCCCTGGAACCCTTGACCACACCTCACTCTCCTCTCCTTTCCACTGGCTCCTATTTGAGAAATCAGAACAAGAGAAAGAAGCCTAAGGTTAACTGGAATGAAAGCATTTTGCTGGGTGAAAGAACTCCAAAACAAGATGATGGAACTTGCTTAAAAAAAAATGGGGGAGACGGCTGCACGATGTCTCATAATAAAGGGGTTTCAACCAAAAATTATTCAGAAGATAGCAAAGAGGCACACGAGGCATATGCTGGAAGCATCAGAAAAGAAGTTGGTTTGGATAGTTTAGCATCTGGGTCTGGTGGTAAGAGGTTGAAATGGGTTTTGAAAGATGAAATTTGTATTGCTTCTGCTGTACAAGATGGTATAAATTGTGGTGCACATGGTGTGACATCTTTAAAAGATGCAATGTCTTTTTCCAAGCATCAAGCGTTTTGGACTGAAGTGACTAGAAAATTTAAAGAGGAGATTGGGCACTATCTATCAACAGATAAACTATTTCAAAAGTTTAGGAGCATGAAGTACAGGTACTTCAGTATTAAGCAGAGTGATATCCAAGAATTCAACAAGCATGATAAGGACCTTTTCAATCTACCTGAATAGGTTTTTGGCAATGGTAGCTGTGTCACTTCTGATTCAGATATTAAAAGACAAGACAAATCTGGTGCTACTTTTTCAGGCAATGAAATTGAAGATAAGGTATACAAACAGAGTAGAGTCTAAGACTGTGCTTTTGAAATTACACAGCAGTTTTGTAGCGCGCTACGAAACTGCTGTAGCTGCATGTTACAATTCAATTGATCAATTATGATTAACAAAGCGGCAAATCTTTTTGAAAGGTTTTGTCATCACACAGGTACATGGGAAAGGCTTACAGCACATCAAGGACGTGGCAGTCTGCTCCATTTTGGGTAATTAAAGGATAAAGAACATGGCTAATTACTTCCGAATATCTTTGAGGAAAACAAAGGCATACAAACAGGGACAGTTTCCTGTTTCTCAGCAGAGGTAAAGGGATACGACATTAAGGACCAGTAAGAAGCTTCGAGCATCCATCACAGCTAAACTAAAAAAGACCAATTGTCAGAGAATGATCCTGTTTTCTCCTTTTTCTCATAGGAGCACCATCTTGATTGTAATAAATGCTATGTTCAGCATGATGACGAATTAGAATCCTAATTGTTTTAGGATTCTAGAGCTGTCAATTAATAGTCAGTTGTATTTATTAGTTAGTTAAAAGGGTTAATAGGTGTCATTAGAAGTAGTTTTCGAATTCCCCTCATGCTGGAGGAGGAATCTCGATCAGTTAGAATAAGAACTCTATATATAGCTGAAACAACAATGTAATCAGGGTTGGAAAACTTTATAACAAAGCTTGTATTTGGCTTATGTAAGACTCATTTTCAGTAATATAATTTGGACTTTACTTCTCAGGATTCATGAAGGATTTCTTATGTTCAGAATATGTGATGTTGTCCTTTTCTTAATTCTTACAGTGGTATAGATGTATAATCACTCAGAATTCACTGAATGTGCTCTGATTTCCTGTATACATTTATAAACTGTGTGGTCCCATATGAGTTGATGTTCTGAATGTCTAAATGCTGAATGCCCTGACTTCTATGTAAGGTTAAGTTCACTGTTATATTGAGGTGTTGTTGACTCCATAAGCCCAATGAATAGTTGTTTAATGTGTTTCCAGCATTCATATTTTTCACAGTTGTTCTATAATAGTTAGCCATCTTATCTTTAATCAAAATCATCAATCCATCAAGAGAGAGCCCTCTCAGGTTGAGGAGGCTAGGCCTCAGCCTAAAGTAGGTTTGAAATAGTTACTTAGAGTCAACCTGACCAGCAGCCTATCAGGGTCTGATTTTGAGATAACAGTTGCCATCAAGTACAACATCTGTAACATATAGCCATACCAGAACCATAATGCCAACACTTATCATAGTCATATTCACTGTATCTTTCCATTGTTTTCCCTTGGTTTTGAAAAATGTGATTATATATGAATGGTTTGTGGATAATAGTATGGAATAGGATGGAGGAATGGAATGGGCAGAGTGTATGGGGAAGGGAGTGTGGAAATGTATGTGTGAACAGGGTTTAAGGATGTGAGTAGGGTTTAGGGAGTGAGTAGGATAAGTGTGTAGGGTTTTAGGGAGAGTGTGTAGGGTTCGGTGATGTGAGTAGGGCTTGTAGGGTTTGGGGATAGTAGGAATTAGGTATTAGGGTTTTTAGTTTTGTGTATAGGGGAATAGATGAATGTGAATGAAAGAGGGAACGGGAAATGAGATGAGTGAAATGTAGTGAAGGGGATGTGAAAAGGTGCAGGGGACAACAACAAAAATTGCAACTTTGCAAACCCTAGGCAGTTTTTCAATGAAACTGTGGAACAAACTAGGGTTTGTATTTCACCTATTGAAACACCATAAAAGAGGTAAAAATCTCTTGCAAAGGGACTTTGGGAGACTTGACTTAATTTTTGAATGAATATTGCACAAATTTGGAGCTTGGGCAAGTTGTTGGAGTGAAATTTGGGCTAAGCAGGCAGGTGCGCCACGCCACTACCCAAGTGCATCATGCCTTTTTGAAGACCAGTTTTGGAGGCATTCCCGGTGTCCAAATCGGGTGTGGGATAGCTCGTTGGAAATATTATTGAGTCTACTTTCCAAAAAAACTTGAATATTTCAATTTGGAGTTAATTTCCCCTGTCAAAAATCAAATCTCCCAAGACTGGTCAAAATGTGCAAAATGAGGCTGCCTAAAGGCAGAGTGGTGTTTCAGTCAACTTTTGAAGGTCTTCCTCAACCCCAAATTGAGCTCATGATAGCTCATTGGAAATATCTTTGCGTCTAGTTATCATTTGACTCATCAAGAAAGTCATTTGGCCAACCAAGATATGAGAAATCGTGATTTTCCCAAGGTCACTTCAGAGGTGCATCAATTCTCCCGAGGCAACTGTATTTTTGACAAAAATGACACCTGTGTAAAAAGAGAAGCAATTTTTTCTTCCTTGGCCTATTTTGGACAAAAACCTCTCTTAGTTTTCCCAAATTCATCTTTTCTTGCTTAGAAACATTATTGGAGTAGAACCTATCCCGATGTGTGGAACAGGGGATTTGTCGAAATGAAGTGAAATGAAGGGGATAAGGGGCTTATAAATTATTGAGAAAATTTTTGGAAGTAGGGAGGGATGTTTGGAAGCAGGGGAAAGTGGAATTTCAAAGATTGAGTGAGGGGAAGGAGTCCGAAAGGGAAAAACATAGGCCTAGCCTAGAAAATTATCAAATTGTAGCAAGAAACTAGGGTTTGTGCGAAAATGAGGAATTTGAGAGATATCAGTGATGGGAAGTGTTGAATAAGGTACATTAAGGATAGGGGAAGGCGTATGAACATTAGGATACTATTTTTGCTGATGATTTGACCATCCAAGAGAAATTACCTTCAGAACCCTAGGAGAGGGAAATGAACCTTACCTAGGCACAACTGAAGCATGAACAAGGTGTAAAATGACCCATTGGAACCTAACATGATGATGAAAACCCTCTGAATGATGGTACACTCAGCTGAATGGTGACATGGACCGACATTTGGACAACTTTGAAAGGAGTGAAAACAAACCCTATACCTAATACCTAGTGACCAAATTTTGCTTGAAGACTCACTGAAATGACAAAATTTGACCTTGACACCTTAAAATCACTTTGTAAGAGCATGTTTGATCACTGGAAGAAGGTTTTAAAGACTGACACTAACACCCTCCAAAGAACATGTTGCTGATATATTCACTAAACCACTACCCAAAGAGACATTTGAATATCTCAGACAAAAGTTGGGAGTAGTTGCTGCATCATCCTACTGTTAAAATCCAATTTTTCAGAGAAAGGTCAGTATACGTGTGTTTCATGGAGAATAGTCGTGTACACATGCGGGTTTCTGTGGGGCAGGCTCTGATATGGGTTCTCTAACTGATATTGATGATTAATGTCTATCGGTATGCTTCATTCATTAATTTTTATCTGACTGACAAAGATACCTTGATCTCTGACTTGTTAACAAAGCACAGGTAGCATAGGTTCAGGGGGAGCATTAGCCTTCACGTACATTCAGTATTGTTGGCATTATGGTTGTTGAGTCCAGCTATGGCTTCAGATATCTATACCATTTGTTGCTTAAGTCATGTAAAAGTCTAGGGTGTGATATGTCTTCTCATATATTTGAATGAGTCCTCTTGGACAAATGATGTAATTTGTATCCCCACTTTACATGGGATGGATGATGTAATGTTTATTGTTTCTGTCATGTATAAACAATTGGTATATCTCCACTTGGTTGCGTGTATGAGTCAAATTTGGTATATCCCCACTTGGTTGGGTGATGGATGTATGTATGAGTCATTGGTGATAGGAAGGTCATCGTCACATAGTTGAGTTCTAGAGTCACTCTTTTAGAAAATATTTTTTTTGCAGACTCTTCTTGTGCTCAAGGGGAGCATGGACGGTTTTAGTGCATCTCAGCATGTACAAAAGGGGAGCTCAATCAGAGAATTCAGCATGTACAAAAGGGGAGCTCAATCAGAGAATTCAGCATGTACTCAAGGGAAGCATGAACAACATAATGTATGTCAAAGGGAGAAAATATCTTGGTCCACCCTTTGCAATTGATGTCAAAGTGGGAGAGTGACTTGGTTGTTGTTGCCATCAAGTCCAAAGGGGGAGATTGTTGGCATTCTGATACAGGTGTTGTCCTTGATGGCAACTCACTTAGATGAAATATCACAGTGCAGCATGTCAACAACAAAGAATTACAGATCAGACTACAAAGAATAAAGAAAGAGAGGTATACACAGGTTCACCTTGACCAAGCTGCATATAAATGCAGGTTTACTAAACAAAAGAAGCGTATACGTACACACGCACTTTCACAGAAGGAAAAGCACGTATATCTTGGGAAAAAAAAGTTTTTGGTCCAAGGTATTTGATCCAAGGTAATTGGTCTGAGATATTTGGTCCAAGGTATTGGTCCTAAGTAGTTTTGGTCCATGGTATTGAGAAAGGCCTAAAACTATATAAGGAGGAGAAGATCATTAGGCCAATGTGTGCAAGGATTTGAATATCTTATGAAGTGTTGAATCATATATGCAGGTTAATGAGCTTCTGATGGTTTGCTTGATCTGATCTAAGGATGCACCTATAAGGTTGATGAAGGTTGATGGACCGGGATCATAAAGGCTTAAGAGTATTATCATTATGTGGTTTGATCTTGAACAGTCTAGATCTGAATACTGACGCATGTTTTATTCTGTAAATGTGATGATCTAGGTATGACTGAAGTCTGGAATAGTTGTGATGTTTAAGTTATCATTTACAGATCTGTACGCAGGTTCGCTTTAGTAAAAGAGCGTATACATGTTGGTTCTGCATATCAAAGTAGTGTATACATCATAAATTTGAATTTGCAGATCTGTACGCTGGTTCCCTTTGGTAAAAGTGTGTATACACACTGGTTCAACACATGGAAGTAGTGTATACCTTATGAAGTATGATGTTTAAATTTTCAGTTGTTTCTGTTTGCTGTTGCAGAGTTATGGGTTCTGCTTTGTGTTCTGGTGACTGTATTCTGGTGACAGTGTTCTGAATGATCAGATTGATTGATTGTGATTTTCTTTAGTGATGATGGGTTATCAAGTGATTGATTGATTTAGTTGTGGTTGATTCAGAAAGTGATGATTAGGTTTCAGTGATTCTTTGATGCAAATGTATTTGATGGTTGTATTGCAGTTATGATTTTCTAAGTTTCAATGTTGTTGATGGGTCCAGTATGAAAATTGGATGAAATGTGGCCTTCAGATTCTAGTGTTGTATTCCAGGAGTATCCAGTCTAAAAATTCATGAAACGTGGTCCCTGGTGAAAGAGTGGAGTTTTTCTGTGGCCTCACACCTAGGTACTAGTAAACATACTGGCTAGTACAAGAGCTAGGGGGTTGTAGCTCCCTTCCAGTAGTAGTTGGAGAATGAGAGAAGGTTGTAGCCTTCTGCAGGTGGGTACCTGTGTATTGGTATGAGTCTGCACCAGTACAATATTGTAAACAAATTTTCTTATTATTAAAAAGAAGACAAAGATGACAACAACAGGTGGTTTTTACCCATATTGGGTTTCCACCTTATATCTTGGTGTTCATGTGTGTTGCTTATGTGTGATGCTTTATTTTTCTTTTACTGCACTATCTAATAAATCTTTGATATACTGGTTTAAGCTCAATACATGATAAATTGTCTAAATCAAAAGTTTTCTGCATATACGCTGGTTGCTTTAAGTACAGTTGCATGTACACGCTAGTTCACTTCACTGAAGTAGTGTATATAAATTTGTTTGGGAAATAAAATTACAGATATGATAATACTGATTCACCCCCCTCTCAATATTATTTCCAACACATAGTGACTATTATTTTTCACTTTACAAAAGGACCCAAACAAGTGAACGACAAGTAATTACAAATTTACAAAGAAAATTTACAAACAAGTATACCCAATCTCTACCTCTACTAGGCTTATGGGTTTTATTTTTGCATCATCTTTGCCTTGAAGGTTTCTTAGGATTGTCGCGAGTCCTCTTTTCCACTTGTTCCTTCCCTTACATTAGGTTTCACAATATATTTTCCCTTCTTGGAATGAAGCTTTGGATGTAATTTCCAACATCGTTCATTGCCATGCTTATGCATCCTGCAATGGGTACAAATGAACTTCCTCTTGCTTTCCGACAAAGAAGTCCTCTCATGCGAAGGAGAATCATTATGCTTGATACCTAGAATCTGATCCATTCTTTTAACCATTATCATGTGTTTCTCACAGACAACCACACAATGGTCAAATGCATTACATAAAGTACAAGGGTACATGTTCCAAAAGTAGTCAAAATTACCATGCATTGGGAAACACTGATGAGAATTATACCTATATCTTGGGTTGCATCTTTGATGGAGTGGAGTGGATGATGACATACATGGTCCCTTCAAGCATTCATCTCGCTTGGGAGACAAATGAACATTGTCACAAGGTGGTGGTGACATCTCATCCTTAGGTGGTTGATGTACCTCAAACCGTTTAGAGAATTCTCCAAACTGCCTTTGACCATATTCCAATCCATAATAATTTGAACTCTCCTCAACCATGATCGGATTGGTGATACCTCGACCACTTATGTCAAGGCCTTGTCCTTCAAAACCCATCTTGGAAATCAGCTTCATACCAATGCATTTTGTATTTTTCTCAAATGTTGCAAAAAAGGTGCTATTCACATAAACAAAAGGAATTGTACTTGAAATTATTATTACCTCCTTAAACTTTCCATTCATATTTTTAGCTTTTGATGATGATGATGACATTGCAGATGACTCTAGCCACCACTCTTATCAATTGGCATATGGTGAGAATCTTGAAGCTGATTGCAATATTCACATGCATCATCTTCCTCATATGGTCCATAATGATTGTTTGAACCATGACCACATACTGGTTTCATTCCGTAGGTTTCTCTTGTTGTCACAAGAGTGGAACTTTCAGTAACTTATTCTTCTAACACATTCTGCAACTATAGTTTCATATGCCTCTTCTCCTCTTCATCCATCTCTAACATTCTTCTCAACTCAATTTTCTCAATACAAAGAGTCAAATTCAAGTCCTCTAGCTGCTGGAGACTATTTTTTCCCATTCTTGCAACTTGGTCAGATGAAACTTTGATACCAATCTCATCTAAAAATGGAGGATGCGACTCTTTCTTCTTCTCCAAAATCAAACAAACAAATACACAAGGATTTTTCCAATGCTTTACAAGATAATAATGGGCCTTGACAAAAAAAACCCTTGTTTTTAAGCTCTCTTCAAGTCATGAGTTAGTATTCACATGTAAATAAGCAACATAATATCACATAACACATACAGGCATCAAGACGAGCATAACAAAGGATTTGTTAATGGATTTCACCCCTCATGGGTTACATCTCTCAGCCTACCAACATAGCAAGACCACTCCATATATTTAGTGTAAAAAGGAGTACATAAAAGTTTGTTGGTGAAAACATGTGGCTATTACCCTTATAAGGTAATGTTGTCCTGCAAAGGACTCTCACATAAAGCAATAATACAAGGTATCTCCTACAAAGTTCCTATATTCTAACTGAAATGAGCCTACATGAGCACATGAGAACTTCAATTCCACATTGAAGAGCATATACAAAACTTCCCTCAACATGACATATTGATAAAAGTAAACCTGAGTTGAACCCTGCAAGTAACAGTTGCTGCAGTATACTTCTGAAGAGGAGAAAACCCCTACAAGACCTTCTCCATGGTCAAACCCTTCCATAACTACTTCAAAAACCTGATTGATCCATACACCCTTGGTCTTCAACCTGCAAAATGACTGCTTATATGTGCTCAAATGAGAAATTATAGGTCACCACTGGATCCAGAGTATCAGAAAAACTCTAGGTAGATTCTTCTTAAGCTCAATTTGGTCAAAAACTCAAAAAAATATTACTCTCATTGATGTCCCATGAGTTTTATTGTTAATTGTCCTACAAATCAGACTAACAGCTTAATGGTCCTACAAATTTGCCCTGTTTTGCGTTAACGAAGCGACAAATCTGCCCTCTGCCAGTGCAATTTGTTGGAACTTTAAATTATCTAATAACCCTTTAAGACCGAAAAATGTGGTCATATAGGACACATAAGGCCACAGGCTGGGCCTTAACTCCCACCCCCATCAACCTAGCCCTTAAACATCGGGTTTGTGGTAACGTAGGTTTCTACGAGACCGAGGTTTGGGCTAGTAGCCCGCCCTTCTCGTCGGGCCCCTTGAATCCCTAGCGTGTGGTCTTGTGGGCGATCATGGAACCTAGGGTTGGCCCCCACCGAAAGCACCTAGCGCCTTAACTCCATACACTATAGTCTCATGATGTGGTATATGCCTAGGTCCAAGGCTTCAGTCAAATGCCTTCTCCGCTGGTTCCTTTCCTTTGTCCATCGATTCTGTGGTATAACATGGGATTAGGAGCTAGGGCTTCGACATAAGCCCCTCACCTGTAGTACCAAACTTTCCAACTTTCGTCACATGCCTTGTATGATGACCATTGGTCGGGATAAGCCTCGAGCCCTCTGGTCTTGGCTTCGAGGTCACATTGGGTTCCATCAGACTGAAGGCTAAGGGCTTAGCCCCAACCCTTTCCTTAACGTATAATGTGTTAATGTTTAAATAACAATTTTAGCATTTGTATAATAAGACCCACCGTGTAGGATATTGGTAAAGCCTCTCATTTATTTCCATGAGGTTAGGGGTTCGAACCTCTCGAACCTTAGTTCTGTCATGCCAAAATTTTAACATGCCACCACGGTGCCACATGGCAACCCATGTCTGGGCCACATGGCACCATTTCATTAGTCCATGTAGAAACACCACAACCATTCAAAATCGAACTCCAATCGATGAACTAGAGAAGTACAAGTGGCAATACCTAGTTGGCTTGTGCTTG
The DNA here is from genome assembly GCA_031772625.1 of Pinus tabuliformis. Classification (NCBI taxonomy): domain Eukaryota; kingdom Viridiplantae; phylum Streptophyta; class Pinopsida; order Pinales; family Pinaceae; genus Pinus; species Pinus tabuliformis. Next base: position 1,595,168,677 of record CM062804.1, read on the forward strand.
CACAATCACTTTGTTGACTCAGTTGTACAATTACCCAGTAAGCTGCATAGTCAATAGACCTGCTAAAATGTTAGTTGTTGGGCCAAATGGTCAGCACACGATAAATTGAGCATACAATGTCGGATTGAAGTGAAATGAACATTGTTGGATTCAAAATGATGAGGATTGTTATACCTCCAAATCTCACTCTTATGGTTTGTGATGCTGTACTCATGGCCTAGGGCAACCCCTCCTTCCAGACCTGGTCCTAAAATTTAAAAAACAGTGTTTTATTCCTTATACGCGACATTGCCCTGAGTGAAACGCGTGTATACGCGGGTCTGTGTATATCCAACCCGCGTGTATGTATTAAAACACTTAAAAAAATATAAAATTCCTTCTTTTCGGGCGGAGATCATGGGTTTTACCTGCTGATCACCTGTTAGTGCCCGTGGCCCAACTTCTCCCAGCCAACTCCTAACTAAAAAACTACTTTGGAGATGGTATAAAAAGACCTCAAAGGGAAGGCCTAAGGGAGGAGAGAATAGAGAGAAAGGTTATTATGCTGAGATTTTCCCCTTGACCAGGTCTGAAGTCCCTTGTGCCTTCTGCACTCCCCCCATTTTGTACAGGAAACCTTTGTTTCCTTGTGTGTTGATGTCCATCCACTATTTATGACATCATGGAGAGAGTCATGGAAGGAGTTTTGTTAGAGGCTTGAGGCTGGAACGGATCCGGAAGGAAGCTTTGCTTGGAGCCTACTGAAGGTGACTCAGGTGAACATGTTCCTTTTTATGTACTTTATTTGTCTATAATAAAAGAAACACATGTCTTGGTTCCCGAATTGAATCCTCTTTATGTTAATGATATTCATGTTTTGAATTCATGTGTAAATGGTTGTTTGGATTTCATAACTAACTACCTTTCTTTGTAACATGAATATGGTTTCTTTATAAGTTTTTGTCCATGTACTGCTGTGTTCTTTGAATTGTTTGTTTTGCAGGACAAAAGAGAAGAAGGGAACTCCAAGAAGGGTTTGGACCCTAAAGGCCTTCTCAAACGTAGGACTAAAGGTACGTACCCTTATCATAGAATTTGCTTATAATAGCATAATGGCTATATGAATGCATGTTTCTTTGAATAGACAACTTTCAGTCTGCTAGGGTTTCACCCAAAAAGCCCTAGGGGAGTTTTTCCCTCTACCAGAATCGATGACTCCACTGGGGACAACACTCTTGTTGTTCCTAGTTTGGGTGTTTTTCAAGCCAATCAGGGCTCAGCTGCCTTGTCTGCTTGCTGTTACTGTCTGGTCTGTGCTTGAAATTTAAGCTTTGCCAGTTTCTTCAGTTTGTCTTTTTTATTTTTCTTGAAGCTTTTCATATACGTTGTTTTTCTTAGATACAGAAGCGTATATACGCTTGTTTCTTTGAGTGAACCCGCGTATACGCAGATTTCCTCAAACACAGTTGCGTATACACGCAATCTGTACTACATTACAGTCACGTATATATCCCAATTTTCAAGATTTGTAAATCCTTTTTGGCCTCTGAAGGTTTGTCTGGTGGTTTGAGTCAGTCTAGAACAGTTATTTTCCAGTATCAGTTATTTGTTTCACAGCGAGCATCTCGTTCTGAATTCTCTCTGATTATAAGGAGTGTTGGTTTGGTTTTTTGTTGATTGCAAGCGTCATCGTTTTTGCTAAGGCACGCAAGGTTTCTGCCTAGAAATCTTGGCTGCTTTGTTTCATCAGGGTAGGAAGATTGAATTAAATCTTTGTGTTAATCTTGCTTTTGGTGTCTTTTTGTTTGCTTGACAAAATCGCTTTTTGTGACCATCTGCTTCTTTGTTTCATGAAAGTTGTTGTTTGACACTTTCTTGGAATTTGTCTTTTTGATCTTTTTGGTTTTCATTGCCAAGGCTTTCATTGCTGCTTTTGATTGTTAAGAGCGATTTCAAACACATGTATTTTTGTTGGGTTCTCATCCCTTAAGTGGTGTTGATTCGCAAAAGTGTTTAATTGCCTATTCTTCAATCACAAGTTTCAGTGTTGTTGAGAGCATTTTTTGAAAAGACTCTTTTGTTTGTTGCTTTGAAGAAAATCTTTTGAAAATCTTAGTTTTGCTTTCTTGAACTTGCTTTTCATTTGGTTTCCTTTTAGTGAAGTGAAAGTGCTTTATGTTTGTCTTAGTACTTGTTTTTAGTGTTTAGATGAAATGGATGGTAACATCTCATATTCCATCTAGGCATTTTAAGTGGCAAGATAAAGATTGATAAGCAAGCAACTTTCATTTTTTGTTGCATCAACATATATTTGTTGCATTAGGATAGATTTGCATATCTTTTTAGGCATCCATAGTTTTGTTAACTTTTGTGAGTGTGAAGTGTGCATTAACGAAAAGAAAAGAAAATTTGTTTTATTAGAAGTACCTCTGAACCCTATAGAAATTGCTCTTCATCGAAAAATGAAAAAGTGCATGCGCATGTAGTTAAGTTTTTATTAATTTCTTTTGTGTCAAAAAACACCACTAGTTTCACTTTCGTTACCTTGTGACTTAAAGAACAACCTAATAAAATCAAGCGCTAACTAAAATTCACTAGAACTTTTTGTTTTAGTCAGTTACACCAACAAGATTAGGATTTTAGGGCCTTGGATTAGGCGAGTGGAGAGTTAACTCTCCAAGGCCATATAAACGTCAAACGTAGGAGTCTGAATAACGAGAGAAAATCCAATAGCGTTAGGAAGACCAGGAAAGCTCCGGATCTGGGAGTTAAGCACGAGGGTCTGTAAAGGTAGGGAAGAGAGATACCCCCTCTCCTACTTGTCCGAACTTACCTCACGACTGTTCCGCCTGGCTTCTGCGACGAGTTGGTATCCATAGTTGCTTCTCCTAGGGAACTACACAGGGCTGCGGAGGGGAATCCCGTGGCACCTGAGGTTGACGTTGCATCACTCTCGACAGTACTACTGGAGGGCACCCTTGCGAAGCTTGGGGGCTTGCACCGGCGCAGGCTGTTGTTAGGAGGTCAGCGTAACTTCCTCTGTTACCTTCGCTGATAGGACTGGGCCGTCATTATCCCAGACTATCTTCGAAAGGCCCCTGACTCCACTTTCTTGTATTTTGGTGTCCGGTCCTCATCACTCGGAGCGGAAATACTTGGAAGTTGTTTGACTGGCTGATATCTTTAGGGACTTTATAGTGTGTGCTCTTTGTTCCTTGTATATAGTTGGCATTAGGTATTATTGTCTAGTCACGTTTGGACTTTGTGTTCTGAGTGACTGGCTTACCACTCTACCGATCTTGAAAGGCTTTTGGTTGCTCTTTCAGAAGTTGTGGAGTTGCCTCCTCAAGGGAAAAGGTTTTGATTGTTTATCCATATTCCTTGAAAAGTTATTTCTATATTCCCGTAAGGGAAGGGTCTTTGGATCAGTTAGATATGGCTAATATTCCTGTGGAAACCAACCAAGGTACCCTTCCAAAAGGGGATCCTTGTGCTTTTCCTTTCTTTGGAAACGTTGGTACTCCCTTGATGGCCACTTTGAATATTCCTGGGTTGAATGTTGGACTACCCGTTTGGTTGTGGTCCACTCCGAATATTCCAAATACTCTTGAAGCCTCTCAGTTGAATGCTTTATTTCAAGGGCATCACATGGGTGCTAATTGTTCATATTCTTTCAAAGAGAAATCTGGGGTTCCTTCTTCTCCTCCTTCTTGTCACAAGAAATCTAAAAAGAGGAGAAAAAGGAAGTCAAAGAAGAAGAATAATTCTATCCTTTCATCACCGACCTCTGCAAGTCATGTTGGAGATGAGCCTTCAGCCGCTGCTAGTCATGTTGGGGGCACAAGTCTAGTCACTTCGAGTCACACTAGCACTTCATCATCAACCTCTGCAAGTCATGTTGAAGATGAGTCTTCAGCCACTGCAAGTTATGCTGGGGGCATGAGTCTAGTCACTGCAAGTCATACTAGCAAAGAGTCACCGACCTCTGCAAGTCATGTTCAGGACTCTCCGCAAACCACTGCTAGTCATGTTGGTGGAATGGAGGTTGATAAGAAACCTGGACGTAGAAGTTTTAAACCTAAGTTCCCTTGTAAGATATGCAAGGGAGACCATCTCACTCATTTATGCCCTGGTATTATCGAGGTTCAAAGGATATGGTCTGAGTCTGAAAGTACTTCTACTCCTAAACCTGATATGGTTTCTCATCAATCCCATCAACCATTGGTTGAAAATTTGGTAGAGCCAGTGCAATCGCTGGCTGATTACACTCCTCTTTTGGGGGGTGAAGTGCCTAACAAAAGAGTCTGTTTGATCTCTAGTACAGAGTCTTCTAGTATAGGGGGCATTCCAGTTTCTTCGAATGTTCCCCCTCCAAGTTCTAAGAGTGTTTCCTTTGATTGGGATAGTATTGTTGAGCCTCGTCTTCCTTCCGCTGCACCTTTTCAAATAAAGGTCAGAGTTAATTCCACAAATGTCTATCGATGTATGGTGGATGAAGGATCCTCTGCAAGTATTATATCCTCTTTGACTTGGAAAGCTTTGGGTTCCCAAAAGTTGTTGACAGCTCAGAGTCAGTTGTTAGCCTATGATAGAAGACCTGGTAAATCTATGGGTGTTCTTCCTCAATTGCCTGTCACTTTAGGTGGGAAGACTGTCTTAATCGATATGATAGTGGTTAATAGCCCTTTAGACTTTAATATGCTACTTGGGCGTGATTATGTCTATGCTATGAATGCTGTGGTGTCTTCACTCTTTCGAGTAATGTGCTTTCCTCATAACGGGAGTATTGTCACTGTTGATCAGCTTGCATCTGATAATCACCACCCTAATTCGAATTTACTACAGAATGCCCCTTGGTTTGTTCCAAGTGTTCAAGTAGACTCTACCCCACCACGGGTTAATTATGTGGCATTGAATCCTCAATGTTCAATCGCTTCTAAGAAGGATCCTTTGACCTATTATTCTCCTTCTTGGGACTTGGTCCTGGCAGTTGACCGAGAGATTCTTCCTATAGGGACATGGGACCCTTTAATTCCCTCTTTTAATCCTTGTAGTTCTCATGATTTCTCAGATCTTGCTTTGCCTTCACAAGAAAAACTCTTTGAAGCCATGAGTTATGACTACCAAAGGAGTCCTTGGTCCAATCCCTGCAAAGGGTTTGTCCAGAAGAACTATTATGCGTAAGCCGCAAGGCTGTGTGGTCCCCTGTACCATATTGTACATATGAGGTACGCATTTTCAAGTTTGGTATTCTATAACACAAGATCTTATATGAAGTTTATATGTGGGATGCATTAACTTCTCGTCTAGTGTTCCTATTTATGTTCACAGAACTTGGAAGATGTCTCCTTTGGAAGTTTATGGTTGGTCCGTTCTGACAGGTATTGGTTCTCGAAACTGGCATATAGGTTAGGTTTTTCCGCCTGCATTGTGCACTTATCAGTTTCCTTTCCCATTTTGCCTTAGGATCGACCCCACCAAGTTATGGTGCGGAACCTTCTCATTGCTTAGAAGTATCATGACTTGTGTGGTAGAGCCTACCTTATCATGGGTGCCCTAGTTAGTACCTTTTTGTCGCTTGGCACTCATGCTGATTTTTCATCCCTAGGCTCGGGAGTCCTCTGTAGTCCCGCCATGACTTATGCGTTGAAGACTCATTCTTCTTAGCTTCTTTGCTTCGTTCTGGCCTTATACCCTAGAGGCTCCTTTGTGCTGAGTTGTACTACTGCATTGCATGTTGACCACTTGCACCTTTTGGCCTAGAGCCGGCTTCACTTGGACTCGTGTTTAAGCCAACTTTTGACCATGACATCTGCAAAATCAACCTTGCATATCTTTGACTTCTACAGCTTGACACACCTTGACCCGTGGAAGGAACATACCTTTGAGTGTCAATGACCAGTTTTCACCTCCCTGCATTGAGCATAGGAACGTTCCTTTCCCGGGAACTAGATCATCTGTTTCACCGACACTCGTTCTTTCCACTGTACCATAGCATTCTTTTATTCTTTTTCCGGCTTAACAGAAAAAGACAAAAAAATTAAATATTCCAAAAAGAGTGGGAACGGGACATTATTTCCATTTATTGTTGGCAGCTAGAGTCAGTCGTGTCGCCCTTGAACAAAGCACTCAAAACAAAGTCTCCTCCGCATGGGTGGGATTTAGTTTGACTTAGGTACGCCATAACCTAGTTATTGAGTCTGTTCTCCCCCGATTGGTTATCTCTTCCAATCATATGGAGGGTTCGTTCGTGCCTCCTGCATGGCGAACTTATACAGAGTCATCATATGCTGCCACACAGTCACATTGAGTCGTGCTTTTGTTCAAGGGAAGTTAGCCTGAGTCGGCATCTCTACGGTGTCTCTTGACTCATTTTTCAGTCGGCCACCCCTGGTTGTCAGTGTCATGTCTATCATCACATCAGTTATATTGGTCCTTTACTCGTGCCGGTTTGAGAAGGTCCCCATTGACTTCTTGCTGGCGGGTCTTGTCCTTATCAACAACGACACCTTGCTCTGAGGACAGGCCTAGAGCCGCACCCTGGCCCTATTTTCATTATTGATAGGTCACCTTGTGCTCAGCATCGATCAGTATCATGGGTCTTTGACTGAGTGGTTTCCCTTGTGTTCGACATCAGCTTACATTATCACACATTGGGATTCGTGCAGTACCTTGGTTTCCATTTGACCCTATTGGTGGATACCTCGCCTCTGTGTCGGCTTTCATTATTGGTTGTTTCAGAGGGTTTCTGCCGTGCGCTAGCCACATCTTGTGTACGCCGGAAACGTACTTCGGTTGGGTTACTACATCTTTTTCGTCCGATTCCTTCCACATTATTGGCCTACGGGTTACACTCGCGCTAGATTGATGGAGGATGCCTTAATGCCTTCCTTCTAGCGGATCTTTCCCTATCGACTTCGACTCATTGCTCTGGGGCAAAGATCTAGAGTCCATTTGGCAGTACCTTGGGGTTTGCAGTCATTAGTGGCAGATCCTTCGCTATCGACAGTGGGAAACCATCATTGTCTCCTGATCGATAGATTCTTATAGGTGTTCGACTCCAGCTCATCTATTCACACTTGTTAGATTGTACTGGGTACCTTGACGCTCATTATCATTATCGGTGAGTAGTCTCGCGTTTGTTAACGGTATACATCAATGAACGGTAATCAAACGATTTCTCACATGGTCGACTTTTATTCCCATGGTGTAGAAATGTATCACGGCGGTCGGTGAAGACCTCAGGTTGTATCAACATTCATTGGTTCACTTGACAGTTTCTCCTGTTGCTGCTAGTTGATACCAATCCACTTTCTATGTTGCAGTCAGTCACGGCGACATTCTATATGCTGGCACCTGAGTTTGCAGTGTAGTACCATCCTATTCCATCGTGTTCAGTTGGTACCTTTTGGGATCAGTCCTTGATATCAGTGATCCGTTGCATCTTTCAGCATCATTGACAGTCTTATATGTGATATTCAAACATGTACTTGTTCATTATGATCAGATGATCCATTATGTATTTTTCAGTCATTTATACTTGTATACTTAGTGGATCCGCTTGTACTTGATATGCGGACATGCTTTACTTTTTCTGATCATGGGTATGCCCGCCTCAGACAGTGTTTCTTTCTGATCTCCTTTGGTGGCTTGGCAGGCTGAATTCTGGTGAAGTCCTCCTCGGTTTTTGACAGACTTCCTTTCCATGTACTCGCATAATATATTTCGGCCATCATGTACCCGTTCTGACCTCATATATTAGGGGGCATCTGTTATAGCTCTAAATCTCACTCTTATGGTTTGTGATGCTGTACTCATGGCCTAGGGCAACCCCTCCTTCCAGACCTGGTCCTAAAATTTAAAAAACAGTGTTTTATTCCTTATACGCGACATTACCCTGAGTTAAACGCGTGTATACGCGGGTCTGTGTATATCCAACCTGCGTGTATGTATTAAAACACTTTAAAAAATATAAAATTCCTTCTTTTCGGGTGGAGATCGCGGGTTTTACCTGCTGATCACCTGTTAGTGCCCATGGCCCAACTGTTCCCAACCAACTCCTAACTAAAAAACTACTTTGGAGATGGTATAAAAAGACCTCAAAAGGAAGGCCTAAGGGAGGAGAGAATAGAGAGAAAGGTTATTATGCTGAGATTTTCCCCTTGACCAGGTCTGAAGTCCCTTGTGCCTTCTGCACTTCCCCCATTTTGTACAGGAAACCTTTGTTTCCTTGTGTGTTGATGTCCATCCACTATTTATGACATCATGGAGAGAGTCATGGAAGGAGTTTTGTTAGAGGCTTGAGGCTGGAACGGATCCGGAAGGAAGCTTTGCTTGGAGCCTGCTGAAGGTGACTCAGGTGAACATATTCCTTTTTATGTACTTTATTTGTCTATAATAAAAGAAACACATGTCTTGGTTCCCGAATTGAATCCTCTTTATGTTAATGATATTCATGTTTTGAATTCATGTGTAAATGGTTGTTTGGATTTCATAACTAATTACCTTTCTTTGTAACATGAAGATGGTTTCTTTATAAGTTTTTGTCCATGTACTGCTGTGTTCTTTGAATTGTTTGTTTTGCAGGACAAAAGAGAAGAAGGGAACTCCAAGAAGGGTTTGGACCCTAAAGGCCTTCTCAAACGTAGGACTAAAGGTACGTACCCTTATCATAGAATTTGCTTATAATAGCATAATGGCTGTATGAATGCATGTTTCTTTGAATAGACAACTTTCATTTTGCTAGGGTTTCACCCAAAAATCCCTAGGGGAGTTTTTCCCTCTACCAAGGACATTGACCTGATGTTGGTTTCAAGACTTTTCGTGTAGTTTTAGTTTTGAGCTAAAATTTGATCATTTGATTAGCACAAGAAGAAGAAAGAACCTTGCCCTGCTCTTATGATTTATTTCATTTGCATTGGTATGATCTTGTTGAATGCATGTTGTTGTTTAATTCCATCACTGTCAACTTGTGAACTATTTCGTAGATTAGCTTGTGATGTATTTGTTTTTTAATTTAATTGTCTTAAATTGTTACATGATTTATCGATCAAGATCAGTAGGTTGACGAAGTTTAAGTGCACTATATGTGCTAGAAGCATATAATTATTCGGATTGAAATGTATATGATTGAATCCATTATTGAGATTAATTCTATGAAATATGAACACACTCTTATGAAAATGATATCTAAATAAAAATCAACAAGAAAAGAATTAAACTATTTGTCTAGAAATCAACCTCACACTAAAAAATAAACTTAATTCTTGAAACTATTCAAACTCTCTTGCATGTCTATCATTTTGTTTTATAAGGAAAATTGAATATACACAACACACTCTTGCATGAATAAATTAAATCCTTGCTTGAAAAGAATCACACTCTCTTAAATTTATAAATCAACCATGAATGCAAACTGTAAATAGAAATTTGTTTTCCAAATTGAATTCTAATTTAAGTAGAGAATTCTATAAATTATCACTATGGCTAAATTAAATCCTATATGCTTTTGAAATGAGTAATGAATCATCAATCAAGTTCTCCTATGTAATTTGAGATCAGTGAAAGGAAGAAAGGTTCTAACAGATGCATCTACTTATCAATAGCAATGAAATGAATTGAATTATATTAAAATCTATTGATGAACACAACTAATAAATTGAAAACAAAACGTTACTACTTGCAGGGGCCCTCCATAAGCAGATGGTTGTGAATCAAGATCAACACTCAACCACACATTTGAATTGAAAAGTCTTCCTTTATAATTAAAAACAAAGTTTTAGCAATCCGTTGTATGCTTTAGAACATTAACCTCCTATATGTTTCAATGGAGTGTTTATATAGGGGTTATAATGTAACTTCATGGAGATTCATATGGCTAAATATAGAAACTGAATGGACACCTAGTTTCCACAAAAGTGATGAAGCACAATCCATTACAACCTATGTTTTCTTGACTGGTAATTTATTGACACATGGGTGCACTGTTTGCTTACGCAAACTACAAAATAGGGATCCAAAGCACCTGAAATATCTCCCAAATGGTAACTAATTCAGGAAACTTTCTCATTGAGAAATTAATTGGCCTTTTTCTAAACAAAACCCATGTTTTTGTTTTGTGATATTCACTTTCATTTGCTCAAAAAATGTATGTGATGTTGAATAGTCAAAATTTCTACGCTTTTCCCTTGATCTTTTGTTGGAGGTCCACATGTGTGATCTGGGTGGAATTTGTCAAATAAAAATCCATATTGGAGCTTCTAGAAACTAATTCCAAGTGTCATATTTCCTTATAGAGTGGTTCTACTACCTAAACCATGGAGATAACTACAAAAACTTGACAAAACTACAACAACTTGCTAAACTGTCATTAGTAAAACCATGCCAAATTCTTCTTAATTCATTAAAAATAATGGAAATAATAATAATAAACCACGTAAACATGTATGTGGGAATTTGGTGTGTTTTGTGGAGGAATATGGTTAAAAATGCTAACAATGGATGAATGGAATGATGTAAAATGGATAATTCGGTTAATGGAATTATGACAATTTAGAGGCCCCATAGTCTTCATGCTCATTTGTTCCTTCCAATTTACGTACTATTACAAGAATCTAAGGGACTCACTCATGTTTCCTTCATGTGTTAAAACCTCCATGCATTGCACTTGAATTTCCACAAGTCACACACTTATTCCCACAAAAGTCACCATACACTATACATTATTATAGCCAAGGCACATCATTAAAACCAACTACATCGACAACCGGGTCGTATTATCGATGGGAATCCTACACTAAATGATGTGAGGTCTAATTGGGAATTCATATCAGGGAGATCCCCTCAATGTCAGTGGTCTAACACCGTCAACACTTACTCAATGGTATTATTGAGGAAGAGATCTACATAGAGCAGCGAGAGGGTTTTGAGGTGCATGGGAGGGATTCCCATGTGTGCAAGTTGAGTAACCTTTTTTGGGCTCAAGAAGGCTCCTAGGAAATGGTATGCATGAATTGAAAGTTATTTACAAAGTGTGGGATTCACCAAGAGTGAGGTAGGCCTAAACCTATATTGCATTAAAGGTGAATGGTGAGCCTATCATATTAGTGTTATATGTTTGATGACATGTTTCTCATAAGGTTTGAGGAGCTCATAGCACACTACAAGTGGGATCTTGCAAAAGAGTTCAAGATGAAGGATTTGGGTGTGGTGCGCTATTTTTTGTGGTTGGAGGTGTGGCAAAGAGAGGGGGATATTTTGCTTGGACAAGGAAAATACAAAGTTGGGATCTTGAAGCATTTTAGGATGGAGGACTACATACCCATGGCTATGCCACTTGTGAAAAACTGGAAGAAGATCATTACTTCCAGATCAAAGGCAGTGGACCCTACCTTGTATAGATAGTTGATTCGATATCTTATGTATCTGGTCAAAACCAGGCCAAACATTTGTTTTCCAGTGAACACACTAAGTTAGTTTATGGTAGAGCCTAAATGTGTGCATTAGGTAGATGAAAAGCATGTTTTGAGATATATATTAGGCACAATTGAATATCAACTGAGGTACAATTAGCGGATGGAGTGAGGATGAAGGGTTTCAATAATGCGGATAGGGAAAACAATACAACATATAGGAAGAGAACTATTGTTTGTAGTTTTAGTATGGGATCATGAGTAGTCTCTTGGTGCAATATGAAGTAGAGGTTAGTTGCGTTGAATTTTATAGAGGCCAAGTACATGGATGCTAGTATGGCAGCATGTGGGGCTATGTTGATGCCTCAAAATTCACTCCACCAACATGGGGGATAACCACCTGGTCTAGACCTTAAACAACTCCTTTTCCATTTGAGGTAGCGGCTATGACTAGATATGATGGGACCAGTTTCCCAATGAGAGGTAATAAAATGAATATGAAATGCTTATAATGGGATGGACTAGATGGATTTGGAATGGTTTATGACTGAAATATAAAACATATGAAAATAATCTATCTATTTCTCGGGTTATTTCTTAATAGTTTGATTCTGATCTAGAATAATTTTCCTTAGTACATGAATAAGAAATTAATCATTTACTTCAGAATTGAAAAATGATTTAAATTAATTATTTTAATTAAGAAATTAATTAAAATGACTATGATAAGCTTATATCACAATCAAAATATCATTAACTATGTTTGATACATGCCATTAAACTATTGCAGCACTTAAACATTTTCATAAATGAATTTATGCTAATGTTGTTTTACATAAATGCATATAACATAAAACAGAGAGAAACTGTAAATAATAAAAGAAAATAGAATCGTTTTTAAAATATTGATAGAAATACCCGTATCCAAAAACACTTTCTTTCAAGAAATTAGCAATATCGGCCTTTTCTCCTTTGCTCCAATGCTTTAATGTAATACAGAAATGAAAAAACACCCAAGCTTTTTTGCAAACATAAAAGAGGCCACGATCCAAAAATTTTAATCAAAGAAATATTCAAAAAGAAACGCATAAATGTGAATTCTTCCTTAGGATTTCCTTGGCAAATTCTGAACCCTTGAATCGATCCATCATGTCTGCTTAAAAAATAATACAGATTGTTTAAAAATAGTAGGTCTGTGCACAACATTGAAAAATTTAACTGAAGTTCCTTGAATCATGAAAAATCAAAACATTTTTCCTTTTCTGGCTTATTATCCCTGACTTTCGATCTAAATATCCTCGCTTTCTACAAATTTTGTGGAACTGATCTGCTTCTTTCTTTGCAAAGCTGTTATAAGGAATTTATACCTATGGATAAGTACATCTTCCCTAAGTGGGTAGTTACACTTAGAACAACAGAAGTAAAGAGGTTTAACCTTTTCCTATAATAGATAGATAAGATGAAGGAACCTACTTGTGATCCTTCACTTCCTTTGATCTCCTTTGAATTTCTCCCATTTCTCCCGCTCAAACTGAATTCACTCAATTAGTACCTTCCAACATAAAAAAAAAGATGAAAACAATCAAATCATATGATCTATCTACTATAAACAAATGGAATCGACAACATTTGAACATATATTCATCATATATATAGACAAGAATATGCAAAAAGGAACAAACAAATTTATTGATTGACAGAAGAAGTTACACCCAATGTGGTTCGATCTTCTGTCACTCATCCAGCTTAGTCCAAACCCTCATCACACCAATAACACATCAATCCAGTAGCATAACATTACTTGACAATGATTTCAAGTCTCAAAACAACAGTATTTCACTACAATATCCAATTTCTAGCCCCTGATCACTATGATGAGTGGTCAATTTATAGGGAAATGCAAGTGGTTTTGTCATAAATTGGGCATTGAATGGTTTTCCAAAATTGGAGTTAGCTTCCATAGAGAAAGGGATGAGAGGATAGAGGGATAATTGATCCATAGCCTAGCCAAGGTCGAGCTCATAGGATGAGATAAGAGTTGGGCATCCTTCTAGAATGCTCTAGAATCAAGGAATATTCCCAAAATCCTATGCCAATTTCGCTCATTCTCGCCCAGCACAGGTATAAGTGGGCCTAAGTGTATTTCAGTGCAAGTCTGAATGAGCCTACCTATTCTACAGTATAGTTGCCCTTGACCAAGGCTACACTGGTGTCCCAAGGAGGCATTTCAGCAAGGTTTCAAGCATTTAATTTCATTACTTGTCTAGGGCATGTGGCAACTGAATTAGGGTTTGATGAGCCCTAATTATACTGATATGATCGTCAGGAGTGATGTGCCCAAATAGAACTGTAACAATAGCCCCCTAAATCATGAATTTGAAAATGATAATGTCGAGTGATATGCTTTATGATGTGATGAGGAGGATCTCAAGCGGATGGTGACCTACATCAATTACAATACATAATATCATCATATCTTTGAATTTTTCATGAATCACTGAGGGAAGGCATAACCATAATCATCATATAAACTTTTCATTACATGTACATAAATCAGATAGTCATCTATAGATATAGACCCATGATAGGATGACCATATGTGTAAAGCCATCTTACAGATGATTTAGTACTCTCCTGAAATTGCAGCCTCGATGGATGAAACTAGATCCGCGGTCTTGTATCTCATCCAATCGTTCACTAAACTACAAGTCTAACCATGTGAAAATGTGATCTGAAGTCGAACATGGGAATACATCGTCTGATTACCAACCAATGATGTAAGTTTTTAACAGATGCGAGAGAAATCACTGATAATGATAATGATTCTCAAGGTACTACATTACATTTTGCATGGTGTGAATAGATGTTTTGGTGTTGAACACCATACAAAGTCTTTCGGTCGAAGGCCTATGATGTCAACCTATCACTGGAAGTAAGAAACTTGCCATTGATGTATGCAAGCCTCAAGGTATTGGAAGGGTGTTTCTATGTCAACTTCTTGGATAATGTGTTGATGTCAACAAGAAGTGACTCGTCGCAGAGAGCCTTGATGTATCCCCCATCAATGACATGAAATGAGTGTAATGATTTTGAAGAAAGAATGTGACAGATGACACAATGTTCAGGAATGGCGGTCATGAAAATGAAGGTTTATGAGTATTGTAAAGGATGAAGTTACTGAGTGACTTCTCTTCAACATGTCGGTGACACTGAATGAATTGGAAGCATTGAACCAAAACCAAAGTGATGGAGGGTGTGATACACCATGGGTATGATAACCATTAAGCATATAACCCAACCCAAATAGTCACAAAGATGAAGTGAAAGTGTCATGTTCAAGAGTGACTCGCTATGATAAAGTGATTTATCCCTTTTTCCCATTTTCCCCAGTCATTTTTAACCAGTACCTCTTTATTTTTTAACAAGATTGAGGATGTTGGGTTGTGTTATATTCTTTCCACGACTAGCCCATGTAGTTAATCGGGGGGTTAGAGGGGGGGCGGAACCCCCCCCCTTCATTGCGTCAATTTCGTAGCCAGGGGGGCGTCAAAGGGGGTTTGAGGGGTACATGTAACCCACTCTATAAAATTTGGTTTTGGAATCTATGTTAGGTTGGGTGGACCCACCTATGGTTTTGTGCATGATTTTTGCACATGTTTTCTTGGAAGCGATGGTTTTCACTCCATGGTTTTGGACGTGATGGTTTTCGGTCCATGGTATTGGATACTTCGGTATGTATAAATATGTGTTGTAACATTGAAAGGAAAATACTGAAAAATCAAGCTGGTAGTCCCGGTTTTGGGATCTAGGTGAAAATCTCTGTGTATATGTGTTTTATGTGTTATGATCTCACATTGTTTATTTTCTGTGTTTTAGAATTCGCACACAGGGAATTTCTGTATGGGGTTAAAACCTACATTTGGTATCAGAATTGTTTTGGCTTCAAGGGGACGCCTTTGTTGCTAAGGGGTTTTGCTCGGGCCTATGGTAGACCCTGTTCAGTGGGAGATTTGTGAGATCGATTCTGGTGGTGAAAGAAGATGGTGAGCAGTGGAAAGATAGAGATTGAGAAATTTAATGGTCAGAGTTTTGAGTTGTGGAAACTCAAGATGGAGGATCTGTTGGTGGATAAAGATCAGTGGATCGCAGTGAATCCAGGTACTAAACTAACGGGAGTGTCTGATGAAGAATGGAAGAAGTTGGATTGGAAGGCAAAGAGCACAATACGATTGTGTGTCTCAGATTCAGTATTGCTAAATGTATCAGGGGAAGCTACGACGAAGGTTTTGTGGGACAAGTTAGGGACTTTGTACCAATCTAAGTCTCTGGTGAATAAATTTTTCTGCAGAAAAAGCTATATAACTTGAGGATGAAAGATGGAGACTCGATGACAGAGAATCTGAATGCATTTAATACTATGGTAAGTCAGTTAGCATCTATTGATATTAAAATTTTAGATGAAGATAAGTGCATCAGTTTGTTGTGTTTTCTACTAGATTTGTGGGATAGTCTGGTTATTACAATAGGTAGCAATGAAACTGCCTTGCAGTTTGATGAAATAGTTTCATCCTTGCTGATGGAGGAGATGAGACGGAAAAATATGGAGAGCCAGAATGGTGATGCCTTGTCTGTATGAGGACGGTCCGAGAAAAGAAACAAAAATAAGTCATCGAGTGGGAGATCTAAATCTAGAGGGAGATATAAATCTCCAGGAAAACCTGTAAAGGTGGTGTGTTGGAAATGCAGAAAGGAATGGCACTACAAAAGGGACTGTAAATCTAAAGCTCCTGATAAAGGAAAGGGATCTGATGATGCTCCTTCTGCAGAGGCGAAAACCACCGTAGATGAAGGTTGGGATGTGTACTTGGCTTCTTCGAGTACACATGTAGATCATGAGGCATGGTTTATTGATTCAGGTGCATCCTTTCACTTCACTCCCCGTAGAGAGTGGTTCTAGGAGTATGAGAAATACGATGGTGGTGATGTCTTCTTAGGGGATGATAGGAAGGCTAGAATTGTTGGTCGTGGAAAAGTAAAGTTGAAGTTGAAAGGTGGAAGGGTTAGAACACTTCCGGGTGTTCTGCATATTCCTGCATTGGCCAGAAATTTGATTTTTGTAAGCAAGTTAGATGATGCAGGTGTAAAAATAGTGTTCGAGAAGGATACCCGCAAGATGGTTCAGGGAGCACTAGTATTGACGTGGGGAGTTCAGATTGGAACTCTGTAAAAACTGCAAGTTAGCACGGTTATTGATGGGTGCAACAGTTCTATGGTTCCTGAAAGTGGAGCATAAAATCTAGTGGTCTCTAGAGAGAAGACCATGCTGTGGCATCAAGGCTTGGACATATTAGAGAGAAGGGCCTTCATATACTTCATGGTAAAGGTATGGAAGAAGGTATGAGTAATAGCTCTCTGGATTTTTATTTCTGTGAAAATTGTGTATATGGGAAGTAGAATCAGGCGAGTTTCCCCTCTGGTGGTAAGAGGGCGAAACATATATTAGAGTTTGTGCATAGTGATGTGTTTGGACCTATGAAGGTTCCATCACTGGGTAAGTCTATGTACTATGTATCATTTATAGATGACTTCTCAAGGAATACATGGATATATTTCCTTAAGAAGAAATCTGAAGTCTTTGATTGGTTTAAAGAATTCAAGGTTCTAGTGGAAAACCAGACAGAGAAGAAGATAAAGGTGTTCAGGATAGATAACGGTGGAGAGTTTTGCAGTAAGGAATTTGAAGAATTCTATAAGAAGTGTGGTATAGCATAGCATAAGACTACTCCATATACACCTCAGAAAAATGGAGTTGCAGAAATAATGAACAAGATGTTGATGGAAAGGGCAAGAAGCATGCTCAGTGGTGTCGAGTTAGGATAGGAATTTTGGGCAGAGGCGGTGGAGACAACATGTTACCTGGTCAACAGATCACCTTCATCAGTGTTGGAGGATAAAACTCCATAAGAGGTATGGATTGGACAGAAACCCTCTCTTTCACATCTGAGGTTATTTGGATGTGATTCATATGTACATGTTCCAATGGAGAAATGAACCAAGTTGGATAGTAAATCTGAAAAGTGCATCTTTATTGGGTATAACGATGGTTTAAAGGGTTATAATATTTGGAACCCAGTAACAAGGAATGTTGTGTATAGCTGAGATGTGGTGTTCAGAGAGGTGGAAGATGTTATTAAACATGAAGTCCAACCAAAGGAACCTGAGAAGATAAAGTTTAAGCTAAAAGAGGAAGAATCAGACTCTACAGTAGAGGAGGAATCAGAAGATGAAGAGCCACAAACTCTAGGAGTGAGAATATCAGCTCGAGAAAGAAGGAAGCCAGAAAGGTATAGTCCATTTGCTTTCTATTCAAATTTTTCTTTATCTATTACTGATGATGATCCCAAAACTGTGAAGGAAGTAGTAGATTCAGAGGATGGAAAACTCTGGAAAGAGGCCATGGTTGATGAAATGGCATATTTTCACAAAAATAAGGCTTGGGATCTGGTGGAGTTGCCAGCTGGAAGGAAACCCATTGGCAGTAAATGGGTGTTCAAGAAGAAGAAAAATGCAGAAGGAATGGTGAAGAGATACAAAGCTTAGTTGGTAGCAAAAGGTTATTCCCAGGTGCCAGGAATTGATATTGGTGATATTTTTTCTCCTGTTTCCAAGGTAACTTCTATTAGATTACTTTTATCTATTGCCACTACTTTTGATTTTGGGGTAGAACAGATGGATGTGAAGACAACATTTCTTCACGGGGATCTGGAAGAGGAAATCTACATGAAGCAACCTGAAGGCTTTGCGATGAAGGGTAAGAAAGAACTGGTATGCAAGTTAAAGAAGTCTATGTATGGGTTAAAACAGTCACCAAGGATGTGGTATCAAAAATTTGATACATTTATATGGGGACTTGGCTTGACCAGAAGCAAAGCATATCATTGTGTGTATTTTAAATTAATTGGTGACCGTGTTATTTATTTGGTCTTGTATGTGGATGATATGTTGCTGGTTGGAAATGACAAAGAAATTATCCAGGATTTGAAGACCCAATTGTCCTCCAAATTTGACATGAAATATCTTGGTGCTGCAAACTATATTTTGGGAATGGAAATTAAAAGAGATCGGGCAAAGAAGAAGATCTGGTTAAACCAGAGGAAGTATGTCAAGACAATATTGCAAAGATTTAATATGCAGGATAGTAAACCAGTGAAGGTTCCTATTCCTGTAGGTGTAAAGTTATTTGCTGAACAATGTCCCAAGACACAAGAAGAGGAAGAGGACATGTCCCATGTTCCATATGCAAGTGCAGCGGTAGCCTGATGTATGCAATGGTTGTACTATACTAAACATTGCACATGCAGTGGGAGTATTGATCAGGCTTATGTCAAAATAATAAAAGGATCATTGGACACCGTGAAGTGAGTTTTCAGGTATTTGTGTGGCACTAGTGATTATGGTTTGTGCTACCAAGGAAGACCAAGATTGGACAGAGTGTTGGATATTCGTGGCTTTGTTGATGCACACTGGGTTGGAGATCTAGATCAGAGAAGATATACAAGTGGGTATGTGTTTAACCTATTTGGAGGTGCAGTCAGTTGGATGAGTAAGAAATAATCTATAGTGGCACTATCAACTATAGAGGCATAATACATGGCAGCCACTCATGCAAGCAAGGAAGCAGTTTGGTTGCAGAGATTGTGTTCAAGTATGGGGTTAGTACAAGGAGCTATAAGGATAGACTATGATAGCCAAAGTATAATTTTCTTGGCAAAGAACCCTGCATATCATTCAAAGACAAAGCACATTGATGTTCAGTATCACTTTGTGAGGGATATGATAGAAGACAAAAAGGTGTTGCTGGTAAAGGTGGACACTTTGAAGAATACTGCAGATCCATTGACAAAATCTGTGAGCTTTGAGAAGTTCTCTTGGTGCAGAGAAATAATGGGTGTTGTAGGGCTGGATAAATGACTAAGCTCTCTTGTGGCCCCTTGTGGAAAGAAAAAAACAAGTGGGAGAATGCTGGGTTGTGTTATATTCTTTCCACGACTAACCCACGTAGTTAACTGGGGGGTTAGAGGGGGGGCAGAGCCCCCCCCTTCGTTGCATCGATTGCGTAGCGAGGTGGTCAAAGGGGGTTTGAGGGGTGTAGGTCACCCCACTCTATGGGGTCCACGGCAGCCCCCAAGAAAATTTTGGTTTTGGAACGTATGTTAGGTTGGGAAAACCCACCTATGGTTTTGTGCATGATTTTCGCACATGTTTTTTTGGAAGTGATGGTTTTCAGTCCATGGTTTTGGATGCGATGGTTTTCGGTCCATGGTATTGGATGCTTCGGCACGTATAAATATGTATTGTAACATTGAAAGGAAAATAATGAAAAATCAAGCTGGTAGTCCCGGTTTTGGGATTCAGGGGAAAATCTCTGTGTATATGTGTTTTATGTGTTATGCTCTCGCATTGTTTATTTTCTGTGTTTTAGAATTCGTATGCAGGGAATTTCTTTTACGGGGTTAAAACCTACAGAGGAGGATAACATATTCTTGTTGTATAATTCCACCCTTTGGGTGAATCCATCGCTATGTGATATTGTAATGAGTCTAGCGAAGGTGAAACTCGATCTTGTCATGATAGAAAAGTTTGTCGCTATTTGATGTTTTAACTAGTTTAATGACAATGAGAACTCCTTTTCATTTTTAGAGAGTTTGAAAGGGATAGAAAGAAACTCTAGAATTTATTTTTCGTAAATTTGTCTCTCAAGTTCGAAAAAGCGTAAAATAATACAAGAGAGAACCTATTGACCATGTTCGATCAACGTATTCCTTTTTCATAATTAATCTATCTCAGTCTGGAAAAGGGTTAAAATTATACTAAGTAGATGTCATTTCCAATTTTTTATGAGTTGAAAAGGACAAGCACTCAGCAATCTTTTCATGTTTAAAGAGTCGGAAAAGAGATTGAAAGAATAACCCCTATTTTTATTTTCTTTTAACAAGTCGAAAAGGAAAATACTCAGCGATATTTTCATTTTTTACGAGTCAGAAAAGAGCTTAAAGGTGACTCGTCCTAGAGGAACGAGTGGTATAAAGGGTAGCAACTAGTTTCGACAATGGTGGAACTGCTCAAAACATGTAATGGTCAAGCGTTTGGCTAATAAAATCACTCATTGCAACTGTTCCTCAAAAAGGGTAAAACAACCAATTAAAAGTGTATGATCGGCCAAGAAGATAATGACTATGGAATGAGGAAAGCCAAGGCTCATCTAGTGGAAGAGGCTGATAAAATGGCAATCATGAGGATTAAAATAGAGATGGGTTCATTTTTACACAAGCTTGAACCGTAGGGAACTATACTTGGATTCTGTTTCATGTTTACACAAGCTTGAAATGAAAAACTATGCTTGAAATTGGTTTACATGCCCCTAGCATGATGACTCGATTCTAGGTGCATGCCCCATAAGCTTCATTACATTCACCTAAGTAGACTACTCATGGATATCAGGTGGATGGCATGAAGGTTCATTTACGAGATCAAGTGAAAGACTCAACTGGGATTTTACGAGATCTAATGAAAGACTTGAATTAGAACTTTGCTCCAGGGGACCTTGTTCCATTTTTTAATGAACTTGACATAAGACAAGGAACTTTGCTCAGGGACCTGTTTCATTTTTTAATGAGGTTGACATAGTAAAAGAACTATACTCATATTCCTTGTTTCATTTTTTAACGAGATTGACACAAGACAAGGAACTATGCTCTTGATTCCTTGATCACGACCCATAGGAGGTCATGACTTCCAAGAGGTTCTCATCAAAAGGGAGAACAATGCTCTAGAAGGGATACGTAGCAAGGAATCCATTAGAGAGATCGAGTTCCATTGGCCCCAGTACATAATGCACAACATCATGGAATTTATCGTTAGTTGATGTAGGTATGGAACGGCTTGCCACATGATTAACCCGTGGTGGGGAAGATACCATTGGGACAAAAGGACCATTTAGGGAAGATGGTTGACTGGAAGCCATATTTGGACCAGGAAATGAAAGCTGGTCAACGGTGACAATTCTGCCTTCATGCGGGAAACACATCACTTGAAATATTGTTGAAACAATAGCTCCCATGTCATAAACATAGTCATGCCCAAGAACTAAATTGTAATCTAAAGGGCCTAGCACTACCATCACATTGAGATAAACAAATTTTCCTCCCAAAGTAATAGGCAATTGAGGAAGGATCCCTAATGGTTGACTGGTTCCTCTGTTAAAAGCCAACCGATTCTGGGTAACAGGCACAAGTGGCAGTGAACCGAGTGCCTGCCAATTAGTGGTGTAAAGGATACTCACAAATGCACCTTCATCTATAATAGTGCCAGATACAATCATATTATAAACGTGTACTATGATTTGGAAAGGCGCATAAGAAGGAAGATGACATCTTGCTAGTCGATTCCAATCAAAGGAAGTGACCAGACTACTTGGAGGGGGTACTGTAAGAATTAGAGAATTACCCCCTTGAGTTACAAGAATGGGAGGATTTTCCTCCTGTCTTGATGGAACAGGAGGGTTGCCTCCAAGCTCATTAGAATCTGAAGAAACGAAAATAACCTGAGTGGTATCATACTCACTCTCTACGGGAAAGTTATGATTAACTGAAGGTGAAATCGGGTCAATTGTTTCCTTCACCTGTGATTGGTCAGGTATAGACTCATGGGATTCACACTCAGAGAGAGTGGGTTTGACCGATAATTGATTTGGGTTAGTCACTTCAACAACTAGTGAAGGATTAAGGGATAGTCTCCTGTAACCAGATGGAAGTCATTATGGAGAAGTAGGACTATTATCCAACACCTTTTGGGCTTCATCCAGATAGGGAAAAAGTTGAATGGGGTGATTCCCTTTGCATAACCTACAAGGAAACTTAAATTTACCCTTCTTTCCATGAACTTTACTACCATTAGTTGATGGTGTGTCACCAGCATGATCTCCAGAAGTTGATGACACAAGATGATGTGAACGAGAAGACCATTCTTCTAAGATATGAGGAATACCAGAAAAATTTCGAAGAAGATGGTCTCCCGTACAAATTTTGCAAGGATATCGAAGTTTGTGAGGCTTATTGGATAGTTTCTCATCAGAAGTTGCATTCGAAGCAACAGTTTCTTGGTTTCCCCCCTGCTAAATTTTCTTCTTCTTCTTCTTCTTATCCACCTGGTTACTAGTGTCAATACGTTCACCATGCAAAGAGGAAGAAGAGGAGGAAGAAACAACTGATGAAGAAGGTAATGGGTCAACATGAGGATCAATTGGAGGTTGATTTTTTCTAGTTGTAGGAATATTCAGTTGTGAGGCAAAGGAGGTTGAGAACAACCATACTGGAAAGCCGATGGTAACTCCCAGAAGGGACAATGTAGCCATATAAGGAGCACTAATATTTCTGAAAGGAGGAAAAGGACTAGGATTCCCATCAAAATGAATTCCTTGATAGTTTCATTATTTTCATTGATAACATTTGAACATATATTCATCATAGATATAGACAAGAATATGGGCAAAGGAACAAACAAATTTATTGATTAAGAGAAGGAGAAGTTACACCCAATGTGGTTCGATCCTGTGTCACTCATCTAGCTTAGTCCAAACCGTCATCACACCAATAGCACTTCAATCCAATAGCATAACATTACTTGACAATGATTTCAAGTCTCCAACCAATAGTGTTTCACTACAATATCCAAATTCCAACCCCTAATCACTATGATGAGTGGTCAATTTATAGGGAAATTCAAGTGGTTTTGTCATAAATTAGGCGTTGAATGGTTTTCCAAAACTAGAGTTAGTTTCCATGGAGAAAGGGATGAGAGGATAGAGGGATAATTGATCCATAACCTATCTAAATTCAAGTTCATAGGATGAGATAAGTGCTGGGCATCCTTATAGAATGCTCTATAATCAAGGAATATTCCCAGAATCCTATGCCAATTTCGCTCATTCTCACCCAGCGCAGGTATAAGTGGGCCTAAGTGCATTGTAGTGCAGGTCTCAATGGGCCTACCTACTCTGCAGCCTAGTTTCCCCTGACCAAGGCTATGCTAGTGTCCCAAGGAGGCATTTCGGTAGGGTTTCAAGCTAGCAAACTTTCATGGATGAAAGCATTCAATTTGATTATTTGTCTAGGGAATGTAGCAACTGAATTAGGGTTTGATGAGACCTAATTGTACTGATATGATCTTCGGGAGTGATGTGCCCAAATAGACCTGTAACAACAACTTTATCCTCTTCATTGTTAAGTTCTATTTGTGCCTAAATAGATAAGGCATGGATAAATATATCATAATTTGAGACTATAATTGAATAAAAATAAGGAAGTCGTTTTGATTAAATCGCAAGAAATACCAAATTATAATTGATTTTTGACCGGGGGTAGAAATCAAAATAATAGAAATCACTTTTTTGAACTGGGAGTACTCAAAACAAAATCCAAAGGGGGCCTTCTCAAATCATATCGCAATCGCAATCGGTATGGGCAGAGGACAAATATGGTTTAAGTCCCGAATATTTGTGATTTGTGATATGCAGGATGATGTGGAGGATGACATCACATATGGTGTGGATCTGATGTCACTCCTGATGTGGCGGATGACATAATGTATGACATACTAGAATGGGTCTTATAGTATATTGCAATCGCAATTGAAATGGTATTTTGGAGTGGGCGTTATGTTTTTTTAGAATTTGCGATATCAGTGGACGCGGGGGATTTATCGATTAACATGTATAATCCTGTCAGGTCCGGGCTTGATCACATGTCGCAATTGGTGTTGTGGAACGGGGTTTTGTGTTAAGCCTTTAGATCTTGAAATAGTCACGGACGCATCAGATTTATGGATTGTAGTGTATAATCCCGTCGGATCCGGTTGTATCGCATATTGCAATCAGGAAGGGGCTGAGACTTAAGTCTGTATTTATTGTGATCTGTGGATGCGGGAGATTTATAGAAGTGCATTAACTCTATTGTCAGGTCCAGTTCTTATAATCGGATATCGTAATTAGGAATGGGAAGAGTGCTTGGCCTCTGGAATTCGCGATAGTATGTAGACGCAGGATTTTATGGATTTGCATTAACTTTTCCATCGCATCCGAGCTATCGATATTTGCATAAGAAATAGGTCATGGGACTTGGGCAAAGGTTTACGTGATCTCCGTAGATGCGATATTTTATAAAGTAAAGTTCATGAACCTGTTGGGTTTGGCCTTATGAAATCACAATCGTAATGGAATTAGTGGAGGACTTTTTGCCTTATGTTTATTTACGATGCGGGGTATGGCAGAGTTATAAAGATTTTAACCTTCAGGAATTTGAAAAAGAAACTCTGATTATTTTGTTTTAAATCAAATAACCCATTTTGTTTAATACTTAACGTTTTTAAAGACTAAGTATAGTCTTGGCCTTGAGGGCTATTTAAAATTTGGTTTTTTGATAATCAAGGTTTAATACTTGGGTTTTAATTAAAAACCTAAGTATTAAACTTTGGTTATGGGATTTTATTAACATTTTTTATGTTTATTTTCTATTTTTTTATTCTTTGGTTTTAAAGAAATAAAATCAAAGGCTTTTTAAAGCTAAAGGGTCCCTAGTTTAAGATAATAAAGTGCATAGGAAATTTATAATATATTAAAATGGGGGTTGTTGAATAGTACAACAATTGGCGATTCACTAGAAGAACCAGTTATCTCTGATGAATAATAATGAATTTATTCAAAGATTCAATAAAAATAATTTCAGGAAGTGGAAACTACTTTTCGAAACATTTAGATAAATAAAATTACTCTGACGATAGAACTCATTAAATGGATATTTCTTTTAAAAACCTTTCATGAATGAAAAATGCCTATTTACTTGTATTAGTCATTAATAAGTTATAAAAATAAAGTAGGGGGCCTTTTACAACTTAGCTTTTGATGTACTAGTTTGTCATAGGTAGAGCCACTGTTGCCATCAAGGGTTTATAGCTTTGATGAGGTTACCTTTTAACCAAGAATATCTAGTATCCCATCCATTTAATAGTGCCTGTTGGGTAGCGGATCCCCCGCGTAATGGTTTTGGGGCGTAAAGCCCACAATTTTGGGTAATGATATTGTAAAAGCTCCGGGAAGTGTGCGGACCGTGGATGCCAATGAGTCAAGTCGAAGGGTAGTCTATGTTATAGACATTTTTGGGCCCTACAACCCCAAGCATGAAATGTCCATAAACCAAGGGCTCCTAAGTCCCTAAAAGTGTTGTTCTAACCCCTAAAGGAACAAGGTCAACAGATTACAGCTTCTCCCAGAAGTTCTCTATGAGAAACTGCTCAGAATTGGTCAAAACAGGATCATTGCAGCTGCTCCACTGGCTAAGTGCATTGCATCTCACCCAAATACACTGTGAGGGTGCGTTGCATTTCAAAAGTCACTTCTGTGGGGTGCGATGTGTGAGAAATGACAAATGGAAGTGTCATTCCGCGAGGTGGAGAGGCAATGGAAGCTTCTAGAATCTTCTCCTGTGACACTTGCCTCACTGAATTCGACCAAGGATGAGTAAGAGGCCATCAGTCTCCAAGTGGAAGCAAGAACTATCAGAGAGAAGACACTAATCAAATCACAAGCTCACTCATCCCCCTTACAGATATCTATATATGGATCCCTCATCCCAGAGATCCAGAGGCTGGAATTTTGCATATTGTAAGGAATTGTTGTTGGTTTTTTTAGACAAACATCAGATTGTTGGGTGATCTAAGCTTTGTTTGAGGTGGAGAGGGGCTTCTTTGCTGGGAGGTTGATGCTGGGTCAGAACAACTGGTTGTAACTCCTCTTGGCTCTTTTCTTGTTTATCAATAAAAGCTATTTGAGTTTTCCTCCATGCTTTTGTGTCATTGATGCTTGCTACATTTGTATGGTCAATTTACATCCGATCCTAGATTGTTTATGATTATAGATCCATGTCTTTGTATAGTGCTATGCTTCTGTGATCTTACAGGTACTTTGTGAAGCTAGGCGTGCAAGGGAGCAAGTAGCTGAGGACTATCAAAGAAGAGAGGGATCAAATCTGGAGATTAGGGCAAGACAGAGGTTGGTCTTTTTGTTCCTCTCTATCTATAATTCATAAAGGAAAAACGAAAGTAGCTTTTCTCTGTTTGTTTCTAAGGCAGCTGTCACACCTTAGTGGGATAGAGCAGTTCTATATAGACATTTTTCCCTGTAACAGTCTACCATAAAATATTCTAATATAATCTAGAATGTGTCGTCATACCCATGGTCCACGGACCATAAGAATGTATAAATAGAGCAAGGCTCTAGGTGTAGAAGGCAGTTAAGTTTAGATTGGATCTGAAGTGTATGGGTTTTTGAAAGGCAATATTGGATCGAAGTCTATAAGTTCGAGTCGTGGGTTGTAGTAGTAGAAGAGGCTCTGCAGTTGTGTGCGCAGAGGCCTAATAGAGCTCGCAGCTGTGTGCGCGGAGCCCTGCAGCTGAGTGTGCAGGGTAGGAAGCGGATTGTAACTGGAAAAAGCTTTAATAAAGATAAGTTGGTTCTGGAATATCGCATATCTGTTCCTATATTCTGGTTTATGCATCTGTTATGATTTATGATTGCGTGCATATCTATTATGTTAATTGATAACTAAAAGTACTAAACCTATTTAACTAAATTCAATATCTATAATAATACTAAGCACAGAAAGTGGTAAAGAGAATTCATGCTCATCCTTCAAGCCGTGTGAAAGTAGTTGCTTTAAATAGATGGCTGAGTGGTAGTAGCTCAGCGTGAGGGATCAATCCGTGAACCTTCCAGATCTCATCAAGACATCCCTAGGGTGCAGAAACGGGTTCTAGCACCCTCCCCTACTACCTCGGGTGAGACCTTAGTCCGCGCGCCATGGACTATTGTTGAAAGGGTCAGTAGTTTGGGATTTGTTTAGCTAAACATTTATGAACCTGGGTCAGGCCCCATTAAGCCAACAAATGGTTCCGTTACAGGGACCGGGATCTACCTAAGGGATGTATGATGTTGAAATGTTGGAGCCCTACGAAGAAGGAAATTGAAGATTGGTTGTATTAGAAGCTTCACGAGTTCGTGGTACAAGAAAATAAAAACTTGCAGATATCTGAAAAGAGGTAGCTGGATTGCTATGTATATATGGAAATCCCGGAGATCTTCTTCGCGTCTTTCTCTTCAGAACTATATGAGTGGATCGCGAGGCTAAAAAACAACCAGGGAAGGTGCAAGCTTGATCAACCCATAGTGTGGAATCCTGAGTTGGTGCACAGACTAGAGGCATCTAAAGATAATATCATGTGGGTTGTAGACCACTGGATGGATCAGATCATAGGAGGGTTTATCGCTGAATTTGTGATAGACACAAATATCAGCTATAGCGAAGCAAAAAGAAATTTTCTCAAGGGACCGCGAGGTAAATACATCAAGTCTTTGAATACCTAAATTAAGATGTTGTTATGTGAAAAATGGGTGATTCAAAAACATTAATGAGTGGAACGACGTGGAGCGGAAAGGCCTACAAAGGTATCAAAGGGTTAGGAAATAGTCCTTTAATTTCACCTTCGTGAGCAGCCGAGGAAGAGCGTGCTTAGGCTTCTCCAAGGAGTGCAGTCAGTTTGATAAATTAATGAATACCACAGTTACCATCCGCATGTACGCTGCCTCCCACATCACCTCATTCGTGTCTGTCCTCACCCACACCACCTCCACCTAACTAATAGTTTAGTATGGCGAGTGCGATCAAGTTGCCTGTATTCAGAGGAGTAGGAAGAAGACCCAGATTAGTTTTGGTTCGTAGTAAGAGCAGTATGGGGAGCGCAAGGGGTTATGGATGATAACATCAAGAAGGCAACATTGGTAAGTGCACTGTAGGATCACGCGCTAACATGGTATATCAAGCACTCGAATGATCACTCGAATGCTGGGATAGTGGAGATCGAGATTGCATTGAACAGAGAATTTAGCCAACTGAAATCGAAAATGTAGTCGATCATCGGATTCAAGGAGATCACGATGCTTCTAGGCAAAACCCCTTGGGATCTGGATCAAAGGCTAAAAAGTACGATCCGTGAGGCTAATATGACTCTGACAGATGCACAACACCATGCATGGTTTGTGGCGTCTTTGACACCACACCTGAGGATGGCTTTATCGCAACAGAAGCTATCAACCTAGGCAGAAGCATTGGAAATGGTGATGAGATTGCATGAGATGCCGATATAGGATCCAGGGTTGGGAGTCCAACAAATCCACACACAGATACAAAACCTAGGCTTGTTGATGCAGAGTTTGAAGCAGGATAGGGCACCTTGGCCAGAAGCGCGTGAAGAAGTGTGGTGCATAAAATGTAAAGGCCAGGGCCATGATAAGGATCACTGCTCCATATTTGCAAAATATTTGGTGGGAGGAGGACTGATGTCGTTGAGGCTAGAGGCACAGGAAGGCCCAAGCGCAGCACCTGCACTCTGGTGCATGATCTGTTAGGTGGGAGGAAATCACACTACGGACAACTGCCACCTGTTGCAGAAGTATACGCAGACTACGCAGCAACTATTTTATATTTTCTGTAGATCAGTGGGCCACGATGCAGCGGACATGCCGGAGTTATGAGCCAATGATGGAGAGGACTCCAGCTAATCGAATGTAGATAGTAATGCGAGGTTTCGATCTAGCCGCAACAATGGCACACGGGGGATTCCAAGGACATGGATGAGTACGAGGAGGAATAGGACCTGGACGAGGGCATGGACAGTTAATCTGCTACAATTGTGGAGGACTCGGGCACTATGCGTGAGACTGTATGAATCCGACTAGGATATGTTTTCCATACTACTATCAGTTTGATCATGAAGCAGTAGATTGCCCAACGTTGATCGCACAGATGTGTGAGAAAGGGGTACTACAGCCTACTCCAACTTAAAATATCCAAATGATGAGGTTTGAACCATGCGAAGAGGACCCGAACATGAATATGGTGCTTAGAAGTGGTGTGACTATAGGGGAAGATAAGGGAAAGCAACCCGAGGATGATGCATGGGTTTGTAAGGCCGCTATGAGGGAATCTGAGCTTGACTTGGAACGCGCAACAGAAATGGTTATGGAAGCTAAGAAGGAGGCCTCTACTCCAAGTAGTAAGGATCAACCAGAATGAGGAATGGATCCATCTATGCTTACTACCTTTTTAGAGACATGCATGAAGTTTCTACGAGACAATAAGGAAATTAAAGGACTTCAAGAGTTGATCACTAGATGCGTAGGATTAGGAGAACCACGCGTAGTTCGAAAGATGGGGAAGCATGCTTTACGCACTAGGATCGAAATGCAGTTGACGATGCAAATTGGTGACTATGAGATGGATCAGGTAGTCCTCGACCTGGGTTTGGATGTGAACGTGTTACCAAAGCAAACTTGGGAACGCAAGGGTAGGCCCATGTTATAGTGGTTTCCTATTAAATTACAGATGGTGAACCAACAAAATATCGTGCCCATGGGAAGATTGCAAGGGGTAATAGTGGATATCGAAGATGCGAGCATGCAGACTGAATTTGAGGTAATAGAGATTGTGGATGATAGGAACCCTTACCTCACGTTGTTAGGGATAGACTGGGCCACGGATATGAATGGAGTCATCAACCTAAAGAAGTAGAAGATTATTTTCGAGAAAAAGTCCTTACGTGTAGTAGTTCCGCTTGATTCAGCTGAAGGGGCGTGCTACACCAAACCTGTGCGCAAAGATGATAGCGACGATGAGTTAGATTGCATCTATCAGATAATGGCACAAGTTCAGGATCGCGTGAACCCGACTGAAGATGGAATAATCTCGTGGGAGCGTGCCAGTTCATGTACTTCAGATTCGGATGAAGAAATAGAACACTGGAAAAACTGATTGCACGAAGTAACGACACTAAGTTGCAACATGATGGTAAGGTCACTGCGGTGCGTGAGGTCTGAAGCAAGGGAACTCCCAACATATAAGGGGGGGAGAGGTGTGGATGAATTCTTAGACAAATCTGAGCGGTCAGTACAAAAACAACAAAGGTACGGTGCGATGGAAGGGGCGTTGAGCATGACACTGGCACGATGGTGGAAAGCACACCAAAAAGGTATTGGAAACTGGCATGAATGCAGAAGATGGATGCACTTATGGTTTAGAAGTCCCCAAGATCAAAAGAAAGCTGGGAAGCTAGGGCAAAACAAATTGCATGCCCACCTATGTCGATGGGTACAGACAAATGCTGGGCAAGCGCAGCATAGGCTAAGGATAAAAAATCAGAAATTGACGCAGCAATAGGAAAAGAGACGCCCTTCGCAAATACCTCACGATGAAGTATTCACAAAGCTACGCAAAATAATGAATAAATTTTACCAGGCGGGACGAACAGATTGGGACCTGCGTGTACTAGCAGTTCGAAGGGCCTATAGGACCATAAGAAAAAACTGGAGCGTAAAAGTATCCAGAAGGAAGGAAACCAAGGAGACAGAGGAGAGGCCCCAGACCGTAATAGGAATAGGACGTGAGAACCTGGGTAGAAGTATTAGGAAGTTGTAAGAAGACCTTCAGAAAGGGATCATGTGAATTCGTGAACTCGACAATGAGTGGGCACGACTAAGGAGGAGAAGCACAATACTGGATGAAGAAATTAGTAAATTGAAAAGCAAAGTTGTGCAAGTGGGCCACACGAAACTAATCATGTTGGGGTCGAGGCTAGCCAGCCTTACTACTGCATTAGAAAGAGTGGTGACCCTGCTAGTATGGCTGCCACTGCATCTTACTACACGAGGAAGTATACCACGCCAAGAAGGGATAGTTGAAGGGTTCCCGTAGCTCAGGCTAGCAGGGAAATCGAAGCCTCGCACCTAGAGTGCGAACACCTCACTATCTGCAAGAAGCATAGTCTTAGTGCTTCACACAATTGAAAGAAGGTGGGGGACTCTAAACAAGTCTGCAGAAGAACTGCGCAGAAAGTAGGTTCTGTGCAAAGCCAGTCTGTCACAGGGATCGCATTTGTGCATAAGGAGTTGCGTTGCTACGTGGGTAGGCTGGGAGGTGACCATTGACGACATTGTTCATGACAAGAGCTCTAATTTAAGGCAGAAAGGAGCAAGCAACAGGCCATTAAGACGGGAGTTAAGAGCTAGATTCGAGACGATCTGCCACCAAAAAGGTACGGCTAACTCAGATATGGAGGGAATGGCCGAGTTTAAATTCAAAAGTTACCATAAAAGTCTGGGGGGTAGCTACGGAGCAACCCTTGGTTGTTTAATATTTGAGCCAATACAGAGCAACGAGCACCGAGCTACCTTGCCACCCGTAAGTATGCAACCAAGTGAATCCAGTATCCACACAATGTCAAGAACTAGAGTGCGATTT
This sequence comes from Pinus tabuliformis, assembly GCA_031772625.1. Taxonomy (NCBI): domain Eukaryota; kingdom Viridiplantae; phylum Streptophyta; class Pinopsida; order Pinales; family Pinaceae; genus Pinus; species Pinus tabuliformis. The sequence goes on from CM062804.1 coordinate 1,595,200,469, forward strand.
ACGGAAGTTACCCCAGAACCTCGGGTGACCCAGGAGGAGCTTGGAGAAGTAGCAAGCACACCAGAGGTACCAAAGTCCCCATGTATGCTGCGACCTAAAAAAAATAAGTAGCCAATGGGGCCAGTCTAGGTATCACCATCACACCCAAGAGTTAGTAAAGTATCAATGGCAGAGAAGGGCAAAGCTGCCACCGATGAAAGAGAGGAAGGGGAAGAAGGTCTACAGGCCCTGATCGCCCAAATTGAGGCACAGGATGATGAGGTGAAAAATGTATCCCGCACACCTTCAGCGATAGAGTTACCCCCCTACATTCCCCCATGGAAAGAGACAACCAAGATACTGAAGGACTTGGAGGCCACGAAGAGTGCGCTCTAGACCCCGCTTCTTCTAGATGATATAAGGTTTGACGGCCCGTTGTTGGGATAGGTACCGAATATAAAATTCAAAGACTGAGACCTCATGGATAGTGAGAAGTTCCCACAACTGGCCCGAGAAAAACTACTGCAACAGAAATGGTTGCGTGGTGTGGAGAAGGCAGGGTTACTTCATCTACGGTGGATACCTCAATACCACCACGTGCCTATCACAATATTTGTCATTTGGTAGCCACTGTGTCTAGTACATGTTGGGTATCTATGGTTGGAGGAGCCAATTCCCATCACGGCTGACTTAATTCACCAAATTTTGTGGCTGCCGTTTAAAGGAAGCAATCCCGCAGACATTGCTGGAAAAAGTAGTGACTTGGGCCTTGTGGAAGCTATGAAGGCCAAATATAAGTTAGAGAAAAGGAGGTGAGGGTATGTAATAACAAGTATCAAGGACTGCAGGGTGCATGTTGCCACCTAGCTACTGGCCAGCAAGCTCATGAGGAAATGTCGTGTAGACAAAGTGCCAGCAACCGTAATTGCATTGGTAGAGTAGTGTGCAGAAGGAGTCCAGTTCAATTGGGCGCAGTTTCTCTGTGATGAATTTTTGACGAATTGCAGGGAAGCCCAAGACCATGGTAAGACCTTCCACTATGCGTGGGTGCTCTTATCCATCTTGTTGGTTGTCGGGGAGCTGCCAGTAGATAGCCAGTTTCCCGTCGTGGAGCGGAACATACTCGAGGCTGTGAGGTATACCTCGCTTTGGGGAACAAAAGACGTGGCAAGGATTTGTGAGATAAAGGTATTTTAGAAATTTGTAGAAGTGAGTTTACGAACATGGATCAGTCGTAGGCCATGTTTGTCCCCGACGGTATATAACATGTTATAGATTGTGGTAGAATTCAAAGTAAATATTCATAACTTGTATATCCAGGCACGCAAGGATCCAGTCCGAGCATGGGAAAAGCTGTCATTCATTGCCACAGATGATGCAATCTTGGAAGTAATGGTGTCATGGTCTTCGAAGTGGTGCTCCCAAGACTTGGCAAAATTGGAAAAGATTGCAGCACAGCATAAGAAGAAGGAGACCAAGCTGTGCATCGAGAAGCTGGCAGAATGAAAGCGGAAGGAATAGGAAGCGGCCATGCAGTAGACAACGGCTGAGGTAGCAGCACTAAAACAAATGACACAAACCATAACCACACCCATTGAGGAGGCTGAGGAAGGCCAAGAAATGTGTATGGAGCAGAATACACAGGGGGAGGAGGAGACACAAGAAGGCACGAACCTTACAATGAACGTGACCCCACACAAGAGGCCGCACGTCCAGGAGCAGCCTTTCGCGCACAAAAGGACAAAGACAACAAAGACCACAAGAGAAACCCTTATCGACAATTATGCTCTGACAGAATTAATGATGGAACAGACAACTGTGTTGGGGGCGATCAGAGCGCAGTTAGAGGCCTTACAAGTGTGACCCCTAGGAGCCATGACACCGCACCTTGTGGAACGTATAGACAAAGCTGAGCAGATGGTGTGTGCACACACAATGAACACTTTGGTGCTACCAGAAAGCGTCGTCCTAGTAGAAACCAAAGAGGACAGGAGGGGCTGGGGATTGAATTTGGCCGCCCTGCCCCAAGAAACCCTACACCAGTTGTAGGATGGGGTAAGTACAGTGCTTCGCACTCGAGAAGGCTCTGCTCTCCAAATTTTGAGTGAGCAGAAGGATAAGTTAGAATAGGTCAACTTGCAGTGCGATCACATGGTCTCTCATAACTAGGGATTAGAGAAAGTAGTGGAAGAGGCCTGTAGCGGCATTCTAGAGTTGTTCGTGCCAGCAAGACTCCCCACCACAGAAAAAATTCATCAACTAGCAGCTGGAGTCCGCAGGACCCAGGAGAAGGTTGCAAAGGTCCAGTTGGAGCTGAACCTGCTTATCGCGGAGCTGAGAATGAAGGTACTGTCCTCTACACCCCGGAAGTCCGAGAGAAGCACCACTACACCATTCAATCGGGGTTGAAAGAAATAGAGCATGCTATCCAGGACTACACAAATTTGTTGGATCAGTCACTCATCACCCTCACTTCATTACAGGAGAATCCAATGCTACAATAGTTAGAAGTAGAAGCACGGGAATTACAATAGGCCTATGACAATGTTCAGGGTACTGCGCAGATGGTCATCCTTACCCAGCAACTGGCCAAGATGAGGGAGGCCCAGGCTCTGAAAGAACATGTGGACGCCACACACCAGAAAGAAGTAGGGCTTAAAGCACACATCCAGCCTTGGCTCGAAGAAGCTTTGATGGTCACTGCCATGATTGTAGAGCCTCTAACTTGCACCTAATTATCTATCATTACCTACAGCTTTTCCTCACTTATCCCTCTCTTTTGCCCTATTTTCCTCATAAACCTATCCAGATCATTACATTTGATGTCTTTAAGCATGATTGTTTAACTTTGCTAATGTTTGACTGTTTGTCTAGATTTTTGACATATGCACAGAGATTCCGCAGCTGTCTGGCAATTCCGCAGCCATTCAGCAATTCCGCAGCTATCTAGTCATTCCGCAACCTTTTCATTAAACTCTATGTTCCACGTGTCATTTTGAAAAACGAATCACATGGGCACGTGGGAATGAAGGTGTTAAAGGTTCCTATGCTATTGGTTCGGTCAGCAACGCCACGCACACCTCCGGTCAACGTGGATCAAACTTCGGTCAACAAAGCCAGCTCAAACGGTGCTGCGTGAGCTGATAGGTCACGTCACTCCAGATGGCGATTCCTCCACGCTATGCAGGTTATGGGAGACAGGATCCAACCTTGGATTCAACCTCCATGACGACCGTACCCTCCAGATAACACACAGACCTGTTTACGTGTTGCTGTACCATTTAATTAGCATGACTGTCAGTTAATTTCTAGTTTCATGTTTTACACAGTAGGCAGTTGTTCATACGCCTATAAAATCCAGCGTCTGCGCACGCTTAAGGATTAGTTTTTAGTTGCTTTGTTTATGTAATTGCTACAATTTTAGTGTGTACAGAAACTCTGTTTTGAAGCTGTTGTTTTAGCACTTTTTACTGTAATTTCTGCATATGAGTTAATAGAAGACTGTGTTGTTTTGACTCCTTCAAGTAGCTGATCTTTCCTTGGGTTTTGTGGATGGAGGGCCCCCATTCATAACAGCCTTTGTACAGTAAATTTACCTTTATGTTCTTGCCATTTCCTTCTTTTGAATTCAACAATTTTCCTTTTCTTTAATACATGTACAGTTTTGATTTACTTTCACTGTCATCTCATTTCCAGCATTTACTTTAACTGATCAGGATTGTTTTCTGCAGGTGTTAGCCGGGGATTGTGTGTCTTTGTTGTATTTGCTTTATCTCTAATGGTATTTTCAGTTGTCATATTCATAGTTGCTGCCTTTATTCTGTTTTTCTAGCTTGATTTCTAGTTTAGTTTCTCAAGTTGTATGCTAACATATTGATGGTCTCCTTATCATAAGTTGTTCATCTTTTTAGTTTCTCAAGTTGTATGCTAACATATTGATGGTCTCCTTATCATAAGTTGTTCATCTTTAAGAGATCAGAATACTAATAAATCACAGCTTGCTTTGAGTATTTTTTGACTTATATCACTAACTCTTTCTTCACTTGTTACACATTACAATGTATGTTGGAAGCAGAATGTTGGAGAGAGGCATAGTGGTGTTATAATTTGTCATCTTAGAGCTTGATTACTTTTTAGACTTATATCTAACTACTTCTTAATCGTGTTTCACATAGTACTATATGTTGGAAGCAGAGTGTTAGGAAGAGATGAACATTATAATTGGTCTTTAAAGTGGTTTTTCTTACCTTTTTATTGCAGCGACATGAGTAGTGACTAGTACCATTAGAAAGTGGTTTTTATGCTTTGCTTTCAGTTTCATTTCAAGTTATTTCTTTCAAGCTCTTTATTTGCAAGTTTAGAAGGTAGTTAGAAACCACCAGTTACACACACTCACTCATTTAGAAACCACCATACACACACAAATCACTCATTTGTTTATAAAATCATCACTCCATCTTAGGAAGTTAAATTGACCACAACACCCCCAAACGACAAAAAGATCTAAGAGGTTACTTAAGTATATACTGTACACCTTCACTTCATCAGCTTACGAGCCCCGGTTGACAATTTATGATAGCAATTTAGACAACACTAAATTGACTAAACAATGATCAAGGAGAAGCTGGCCCAGATGCAAGATGCATATGCGAAAAGGCAAGAGGGGGCCTTTGACAATGATGCATCAGAGAGTCACACACAGTTGATACAGCGAACAACAGAGGAATGTGTGGCAGATGTCTGCGAGGTGAAGAGATTGGTGGACGAACTTTGCACAAAGATCATTGCACCTGCCAAGTGACTCGGGATGAGTCACGATGTTTGTGTTGGGGGCTTGTTGGGCAGTGGATCCCCCACGCAATAGTTTTGGGGTGTAAAGCCCACGATTTTGGGTAATGATATTGTAAAAGCTCCGTGAAGTGCGTGGAGCGTGGATGGTAATGAGTCAAGTTGAAGGGTAGTCCACCCTAAAATATTCTAATATAATCTAGAATGTGTCGGCCTACCCATGGTCTGTGGACCATAGGAATGTATAAATAGAGCAAGGCTCTAGGTGTAGAAGGCAGTTATGTTTAGATTGGATCTGAAGTGTATGGGTTTTCGGAAGGTAATATTGGATCGAAGTCTGTAAGTCCGAGTCGTGGGTCATAATAGTAGAAGAGGCTCTGCAGCTGTGTGCATAGAGGCCTAGTAGAGTCCGTAGCTGTGTGCGCGGACCCCTGTAGCTGAGTGCGTAGGGTAGGAAGCGGATTGTAACTGGAAAAAGCTTTAATAAAGATAATTTGGTTCTGGAATATCACATATCTGTTCCTATATTTTGGTTTATGCATCTGTTATGATTTATGATTGCATGCGTATCTATTATCTTAATTGATAACTAAAAGTACTGAACCTATTAAAATTAATTCAATATCTATAATAATACTAAGCACAAAAAGTGGTAAAGAGCATTCGTGCTCGTCCTTCAAGCTGCACAAAGGTAGTTGCTTTAAATAGACGGTTGAGCGGTAGTAGCACAATGCGAGGGATCGATCTGTGAACCTTCCAGACCTCATCAAGACATCCCTAGGGTGCGGAAACTTAGTTCCAGCACCCTCCCCTACTACCTCGGGTGAGACCTCAGTCCGCGCTCTGTGGATTGTTGCCGAAAGGGCCGGTAGTTCAAGATTTGTTTGGCTAAACATTTCTGAACATGGGTCAGGCCGCATTAAGCCAACAGTGCCATAATTAGAGGTAAGTTTTTTTTTTTTCTTTTCTTTTTTTGTTTTGTTTTAGCTGATGCTAAAAATCCATTGTCTTGGTTTGGTGGAAATATAACGACAATGTCATTCACTGGTAATAATCAAACTGAACAAGTTGGCTCGTGATGAGACCCCTTATCTTATAATTGAAAAATCATAAGCCACTACCCTGATTTGGTGTTTAGTATGGTAATTCCAGTTTAATTGGTTCCCTATGATCATGGTAAGGAGGCTCATGATGAGACCTCTTATCTTTTTAGATTTATTATATTTTAGTGGATAGAGAGAATCATTGACTCCTTAAGAGTTTTGGATGACAAATCCGAGTTGAAAGTGCTTAGTCGTAAGACAGTCTTTAATTTTTAAGGATAACTTTTTTTTACTGAAACTACAGTAAAAGATATAATTTTTGAGGTTTTTTAAAGATTTCACAACTTAATGGAAAATTTTCATAGTTATATAATGTTTATCTAGTTTTTAATTTTGGTAACCACTTCTTAAAAAATTCTTACCTTCAAAATGAAAAAATAAAAAATAAATTCAAGAGATGTCTGAAAAGTCAATAGAGTACTATTTAACATTTTTATTAACAGAATTTGTAAAAGGAAAATAAATTGCAGTCGGATGTACAATGGAAGTGATATTTTACATTTTTTTTTTTTTTAGTTAAAAAATAATTAAGAAAAGAATTTCTTTAAGATGAGCCTATTAATAGCAAGAGAATATCTCTTTCCTAATAAATATTGCAGTATGAATGTAGATCGGCCTATCTATTCGAGAATATGGAATGGAATAAGCCACAATTTCTAAAATTTCATATGTTTCCCTTTTTCTTCATGTGCTTTGTCCCACTTGAGAACTAGGTCTTCAACTTTGAAGGATTTTTATGCTACTAGATTGGATCAAAAGAATATTTCACTATCTGTTGATGTTTGGTGTGTGTGAGTTTGGCTTTCTCCCTTTCTTCTTCTAGTTTTAGGATTTGGGAAGGTGTTTCTTCAATGAATTGAACTAGAGCTAGTGAGGGAAGAGCTAAATGTGATGGAATGATCGCTTCCTTCCCATACACTAGGTTAAATGGAGAAGTACCTATAGAGGTCTTCTGAGTTATCCTATCAGCCCATAGAGAAAATATTAATGATTTATTCCAATTACATTGATTTTGGTCAACAGTGCTTTTGATTATTCTTAGGAGGTTTTTATTAGTGGATTTTGCTAAACGTTTCCCTGGGGATAGTAGTTAGTGGAATATTTTAGTTTAGAATCTCTCTTACATGCAAACTCAGTCATACCAATACCGAAAAAGTAAGATGCATTATCAAATATAAGTGTATAAGGTAAACCAAATCTTGTAATGATAAATTGATCAATAAATTCAATAACAACGTTAGAATTGGCTACCTTTAACGTAATTGCTTCCACCCACTTAGTTAAATAATACGTTGGAAATAATACTGAGAGGGAGGGTGAATCAATATTATCAGATCAATAAGTTTATTTCCCAAATACATTTATATATGCTACTTCAGTGAAGTGAACTAGCATGTACACGTGATTGTGCTTAAAGAAACCAACATATATGCAGAGAACTTGTGATTTATATAGTCTATCATGTGTTGAGATTAAAGCAGTATATCAGAGATTTATTAGACAGTGCAGTAAGAGAAAAATAAAGCATCACACATAAGCAACACACATGAACACCAAGGTTAAAGGTGGAAACCCAATGTGTGTAAAACCACCTAGTGTTGTCGTCTTTGTCTTCTTTTAATAACAAGAAAATCTGTTTACAATCTTGTACTAGTGCAGACTCATACCAGTACGCAGGCTTCTACCTACAGAAGGTTACAACCTTCTCTTGTTTTCCAGCTTCTACTGGAAGGGAGCTATAACCCCCTAGCTCTTGTATTGGCCAATATATTTACTAGTACGGAGGTGCCAGCCTACAGAAAACTTCACTCTTCCACCAGGGACCACGTTTCATGAATTTTTAGACTGGATACTCCTGGATCACAACACCACAATTTGAAGGCCATGTTTCATCAAATTTTCACCCTAGACCCATCAAAGATTTTAAACTTAAACTACATCAACCAATATTTAGTTAATCTGAACAATCAAATCACTGACACCAGAACTCTGTGCCGAACCCAGAACCCTACATCATCATCCAAAACCAACTGTAACCTCAAAAATCATGCATTAGAGTGTATACGCTACTTGGTTGAACCCAACTTGTGTGTATACGCTACTTCCTTTAAACCAACCTCAACATATCTCTAAAGATGCTGAATCATAATCTTTTGAACCATAGATTGTACCAATTAGTGACATTCTGAAGATCTATTGTCATATTAGAGAGATCAAAATAGATCGCAACAAGTATCACCCTTCCTTCTTAATCAATTAATCAATCAGACTCAATTTCCTTATACAATAGTTCTATGTTTAGATCTAATAAGACTTCATTTACAGACAGCGATAAAACAAAAAAATTTGATCAGATAAATCAGTCAGATCTGAAAAAAAAAAAAATAAAAAAAAAAAAAAAAAAAAAAAAAAAAAAAAAAAATAATAATAATAATAATAATAATAATAATAATAATAATAATAATAATAATAACAAAAAATAAAATTCCTTTTTGTATACACTACTTGAAAGATAAAAACCTGCATGTATATTCCTTTTGGCCGAGATGAACCTGTGTACAGATCTGCAAATTTTGACTTAGAACTTTGTTGCAATTCCAGACTTCAGACAACCCAGATCATGATAGACAATAGATAGAATAGGCACAAAACATCAGATCTGGTCTCAACTACTATCAGATCATTCAAGAATAGGTCATTTCAAGTCTCATGATTCCTAATCCAAATTTTGAACTCAAGGTGCACATGAATATTTCAGATCCTGTCCCAAACATAACCCTGCAACATAATATATACTTCAAATAGAAGTATTCCTTAGAATCTCATTTCTTGCACACTTGGCCTAATGATATTCTCCTCCTTATATACTCCTAGGCCTTTATCAATACCTTGGACCAAAACCACTTAGGACCAATACCTTGGACCCAATACCTAGGGTCAATACGTTGGACCAAATGCCTCAGACCAATTACCTTGGACCAAAATACCTTGGATCAAATACCTTGGACCAAAAAATTGGTTTTCCAACATGTACGCACTTTTCCTCCTGTGAAAGTGCATGCATACGTTATATGCTACTTTTGTTCTGTTAAACTGCGTGTATACGTGCCTTGGACAAAGTGAATCAGCGTATACCTCTCTTTCTTCATTCTTTGGAGTATGATCTGTAATCCTTTGCATTTGACCTGCTGCACTGTGAACTTTCATCTGAGTGAGTTGCCATCAAGGATAACATCTGTATCATAATGCCAACATAATCTGTAGCATTCAAAATATACTTATGCTATTTAGAAGAGTGAGGAATGATCTAACTTATGATATCCAGTCCCCATTGTTCGAAAGGTTGTTCGATGTTAACTGGTTTCAGAGGCAAGGCTTGTTTTCATTGTCTTCTAGATGCAGTTTGGCATGTTTTGCATTTTCTTACATATGCATGAGTATCTTTGAAGAGAGTGGGCCAATAGTATCATGCATGTAGGATTTTATGTGCGATATTATCTCCTCCAAAGTGTCCTCCTATTGTTCCATCGTGAAGTTCCTGTAGAGAAGAAGCATGCACTACATTCAATTCTTTCAATAATATTATGTTGTTGTTTGAGTTTAATGAGTTCATAGAGGGAGATATTTGCTTTTAATTTTTTCATTTCCTCTACTATGTGATACTCATTATTATCTAAAACTACTAAGGTTTTGGGTGGATATGGGGAATTAGATGAACAGGGAATCGCTTGATTAGATGTGGAAGCAAATTTTTTATTAACAACTTTATCTTTAGCAAGAGGAGTTGAAGGTTTATATTTTTGAAATGGTTGTATAGGATCAACAGGTAATGCTTCATGTTAATTTTCACTATTAGATATAGGAAGAATGAAATCCCACATTTCGTTTAATTCAACAGTTTGCTCATCTTGGAATTCGTCAGCAGAAAATGTTGCTTCATCCTCATCCTCATCACTAGTTTCAACATTTCGTATGGTGTTTGGAGGTTGAGGATTAGTTGGTTGATTTCTTCTGAATGGTTTAAATGGTTTTCTGGAAGAAGATTCAGCTACTTGTTTTTTAATCTCTACTACCTCGTTAGACATATTTTAAAGACTTTTTGTAATCCTTCAATATCAAAGGGATCTTTAGGATTTTTCTTTTTCAGTTCATCCTTAAATGACACCTTTTTGGCTTTTCTTTCATCTGAGGCAGTTTTATTTTCTAAAGAAAGTATTATTTTCTTAACTGCTAATTCTTCTTTCATGTTTTCAACTAGAGTAATTTTATTAGCCCTATCGACAAAATATGCAATATTTGAAGGTAAGGAAGATATATACCACTCATTTTGTACATCAACACAAGGTTTAGATGTATCTAGGATTTTATTTTAGAGCTTATTAAATCTAGAATTGAAATCATTTATTTCTTCACTGGGACTTTCTTTAAGATTGGAGAGATCATTAATCAAAGTGGCAGTAGTGCGATCATCACCTAACTTGGTTAAGAATTGTTCTTGAAAAATATCCTAGCTAGTAATGGATCTGGCTAGCAATGAAAAGTACTTGGATCCGTTGATCCTTGAAGAGTGTAGGGAAATAATCTTATAACACAATCCTCTTCAGACACTCCATTAAGATTGATCGCTAACATATAGTTATGGATATGTTCCCCAGTAGTAAATCCATCATCGAGATTGAATTTTGGTAGCCATCTTTCAGGATGTTTTGGTAAAGCATGGAGAGGTGTTGGCATTTCAACAACACCAGGATTAGCCCATGGTTTGGTTGGTTGTTGTCTTGCCATTATTGGAGTTTGAATGGGAGTTTGAGTGGAATTAGAGGTAGGTTGAGTGCTAGCACTAGTACTTTGAGAAGAAGAAGTGGGAACAAATGGAGGGAATGAAGGTGTTTGTGGAGGGGAATTTGACAAAATCTCGCTAGTTTATGTCTATGAATTGGATTTATTATTTTTCTTTCTAAAAGTAGGAAGAGGAAATTCAAATGGAGGAAATTCAAGCTTCTCACTTTGAGAACAAGTTAAAATTTGAGTAGGTTGAAAAGATGAAGATACACTACCTTCAGATGTTTCTGATCGTTGAGGTTTTTTACCGGAGATAGATATACTTTCTAATTTTTCAATTTAAGTTTCAACCTTTGATTCTTGATGTGAAGAAGATGAATTAGGTAATGTTCTAGGATATTTTGGGAGTGACTTCTCAAATTCTGATCTAGAAATAGGATTTTTAGATGAGGATCAAGAAGTTGGAGGTGATCGTGAAGGGGAGTGACTCATGGAATGGCTTGTTATTTTAGGTTGATTTCTCTTTTCCATTCATAGTCATTGCCCTCCTTCTAGCGCCAAAATGTTGATGCCCTGAAATTCTCTACACCAACATGGGGGATAAACAACCGGTCCAGACCTTAAACAACTCCTTTTTCATTTGAGGTTGTGGCATCGACTGGATATGATGGGACAAGTTTCCCAATGAGAGGTAATAAAATGAATATGAAACTCTTATAATGGGATGGAAAATATGGATTTGGAATGGTTTATGAATAAAAGATAAAACATATGAAAATAATCTATCTATTACCTAGGTTATTTCTTAACAGAATGATTGTGATCTAGAATAATTTTCCTTAGTAGATGAATAAGAAATTAATCATTTTTCTTAATAATTGAAAAATAATTTAAATTAATTCTTTTAATTAAGAAATTAATTAAAAGGACTATGATAAGCTTATATCACAATAAAAATATCATTAACTGTCTTTGATACATGCGATTAAAATATTGCAGCACTTAAACATTTTAAGAAATGAATTTATGCTAATGATGTTTTATAGAAATGCATATAACATAAAACAGAGAGAAATTGAAAATAATAAAAGAAAACAAAATCATTTTTAAAATATTGATAGAAATACCAGTATCCAAAAATGCTTGCTTTCAAGAAATTAATAGCCTTGGCCTTTTTCACTTTTGTTCCAACAATTTAATGTAATACAGAAATGCAACAACACTCAAGCTTTTTTGCAGAAATAAAAGAGGTCACGATCCAAAATTTTTATTCAAAAAAATATTCAAGAAGAAATGTAGAAATGTGAATTCTTCCTTAGGATTTCTCTGTAAAATTCTAGACCCTTGAATCGATCCATCATGTCTGCTTAAATAATAATAGAAATTGTTTAAAAATAACAGGTCTGCGCACAACACCGAAAACCTTAAATGAAGTTCCTTGAATCATGAAAATAAAAACAGTTTTCTATTTCTCGCTTATTATTCCTAAATTTCAATCTAATTATCCTCACTTTCTGCAGATTCTGTGGAACCGATCTACTTCTTTCTCTGCACAACTTTCTCCTCTTCGCTCATGAGTTATATCTATGCCTGAATAGATATGTCATGGAAAAGTATATTGTAATTTGAGACTGTAATTGAATAAAAATAGGCAAACCATTTTTTATTAAATCGCAATTGCTTTTAGACCGGGGGTAGAACTCAAAATAATCACAATCTCTTTTTTAGACTGGGAGTACTCCAAACAAAATCCAAAGGGGGCCTTCTCAAATAATATCACAATCGCAATTAGCATGGGCGAAGGAGAAATATGGTTTAAGTCTCAAATATTTGCGATATGAAGGATGACGTCACGGGTGGCATGGATCTGATGTCACTACTAACATGGAAGATGACATGGTGGAATGGATCTTACCGCAGATTGCAATCACAATTGACAGGGGCTTTTGGAACGGGCGACATGTTTTTTTATAATTTGCAATATCAGTGGACACGGGGGATTTATGGATTGGCATGTATAATCCCATCAGGTTTGGGCTTTATCGCATATCAGAATTGGTGGTGTGGAGCGGTGTTTGGTGTTAAGCCTTTGGATCTTGTGATAGTCATGGACGTGGGGTGTTAGTGTCAGTATATGCATACTTCCATCAGGGATCAAATCTGCTCTTTGCATTTTCATTTTAGGTGTCTCATACTGAATTTTGGATCATTCCATTAGGTCATGTTAAAATGGTCCACTGATGGTTGTATTTTTCTTAGAAAATCAAATCTTCCCTCATGAGGTACATTTGCTGACCCATTTCCATGTTGTATTCAGTTGAGGTTTCAAATATGTTACTTTAGGTGTCAAGGTAGTTGTCTTTCCATTAGGTTTTAGGGTTCATTTCCAAGGTATTTCCATTAGGTCTTAGGGTTCATTTCCAAGGTCAAAAATCATGATTTCAAGTGTGAATAAAGGGCAGAAAAGGTATGAGGATGACCAATAAACAAAGAGTAATTTCCAATAAGTCATGATGATTGTATAAAGATCTTTTGTCACTAATGTAATTTTCATCTCAAAAACATGTTTTTGAGATGAAAACAAAGTATTTTTAGTTGATTTATATTCTTTTGATGTAATTCAATCCATTTTTTGTAATAAGTGTTCCTAGCTGCCCCAAACATTTCTCCTTGCTGCAAGAAAATGAAACCACTGAAAAAATCAGTTCAATCCGAGCATCATCCACCTGAAAAGAGACAATGAGAGAAAGGTATTAAATAGAGATTTGGAGGAAAGAAGAAAAGGTTTCAAAACATTAGAAAGTGGGTTTTTCTAATGAAAAATCAAAATCAATCTCTATATAAGATGTCACACTCCTTTTCCAAACTCATCACTCTCATTTGATAAAGAGAAAGAAAAGCATTAAAGGAGAGAGGGGAATTGAGGCCAATTGGTGGCTAAGGAGAAGAGGCACTGCACATAGGAGATAGGGTGTTTCACACATAGCAGTTGGAGGAGGTGTTGCGTATAGAGGCCAGAGCGCTGTGCATAGGAGTGGAGTGTTGCGTATAAGGCAGTTTCTCCAGTGCAAATTTGAACGGCGCTGCGCATAGAGTTGGAGCCATACTGCGCATAGGGCCAACAAGTGCCAAAACACTCTATCAGCCACTCAAAACATGTTGTTTGCCTTTTATAACCTATAAACAAGTAAGTGTAATCTCTAAGCTATTCTCTTGGCATTCAATTCCTCGGTTTGAAGTTGGTTTTCTATTTCGAAAATCAAACCGTAGATTGCCTACAAATCCCTCCTATACATCCTTCCACCCATTCCTTGAAACCCTAATCCCTCCTATACATCGCTCCACCCATTCTTTAAAACCTAATCCCTCCTATACATCTCTCCACCCATTCCTTGAACCCTATTCCCTCAAACAAATCCGTCCATATCCTTTATTCCTTAATCCCCAAAAGCACAATCCTAAAACCCTATTTACTAAACAGTCCCTATCAAAGAAGAATACCCTCCCTCTCATTTTCATATTGTATATATTCCATCCTACACCACATAAGTTCATTTCCCCTTCCCCTATCCCTAATCACCAATACTTACTCCTTCATTACCTTCTCTAGGATTACACAGCTTCAAAAGTTGACAAACATGGACAAAGAGGATAGAGATTATGATGAGGAGGAAAATAGTGGTAGTGAGAGTTTGGGAGATGAGCCTCAGAATCAGAGAAAACCACACAAGGGAGGAAAAATTATCACGGAGGAACCATCAAACATCAGACAGTTAGAGGCTTCTCATATGATTTTCACTTGTTTCAGGCATCTAGGGTGTTATGAGTTTTGTGAGCAGGTGGAAAGAGTTCAACACCATCCTGAACTTACCAAGCTTTTTGTAGTCAATCTCCATGATAACAAGGTAACTCTTGCTGGGGTGACATTGACAATTTCATCCTCCATCATTGTTGTTGCTACAAGGATTGCAAATGTGGGGGAGAAATGGTATAAGGCACAAGATTTGGATGAGCACTATTATGAGCCATACATCAAATCTAGGTACAAAAATGAAAAGAAGAGGACCTTTCCTTTCAAGTTCCATGAAGACAAATATGCCCCTATGATGAGGAGCATTATGAAATATTTCACATGTGAGGGAAGATTTTCTAGATTGTACACCTATCACATTAGGCTTCTTATGCATTTTACAAGAGTGAAAATGTTGAGCATCCCTTATTTCTTATTCAAGAACATTGAGAATATTTCCTACATTGTACAGAAAAAGCCATACCCCCAGTAGATGAGTAGTCTCTATCACTATTCCTTGATCAAGATGATTGTGCTACATCATATCAACCTCCTTAACATCTCCTAGGAGACATTCATTGCCAATGATATCTTCAAGAGTCCTCAGATTCCTCCATTGGTGCCTCAAGAAGCAGAAAGACCTTCCAGTAGTGCGAAAGTAAAGAAAGATGAGAAGGTTAAAGAGACTAAAGCTATTGAGGAGCCAGAAACCTACAAGATTTATCAGAGAGGAGTAGAATTTTTTTTGTAGTAGATAGGCAAGTGTTTACTCCACTTGATGTGGAAGGGGCCTTGCCTTCTTCATTAAATCATAGGCAAATGCTTGCTCCACAAAATGTGGAAGGGGATTTGCCTTCTTCATCAACACAACAGGTACAACAAGTGCAACAACTGCATAAAGGGAAAGAAAATGTGTTGGAGGAAGCCTTGATGATGAGGAGGAAAGGGATTTTTATTTGATGGAAGATGATGAACTAGAACAACCACACATCCATCATGGCATTGAGATAGTTAACTTGGAGGCTCAAGATGAGGCAAGAAACGAAAACATCACCATAAGGGAAAAATATGCACAGATCCAAGCACTGATGGACTACTTGGCGAGACCTAAGTATGTCATTTCATACCTTGAGAAAGAGAACAAGCAGCTAAGTGACAAAAAATTCCTCATGGAGCTGGAACGTCTCAAAGCAAAGAGGCAAAGTGACAAGGGAAAATCAGCAATGCAAGAGGAAGAAACACCGGCTACCTTGATTGCAAAACAAAGAATTGAGAAGGAAATTGAGGAGGATAGAGAAACTTGGCTTGACAGGGTCGATTTGCGTTTGGATAAGCTGCTCCAAAAGGCCAATAGGGACAATCGAATCATGAGGCACATGGCTCGCCATTACAGGACCCAAAACAAGATTTGCAACATAAGGGTCAAGCGAATGAAAACAAGGCTAAAACAAGCACTCAAAGGAAAAAAGGAGGATGATAGGCTTAGGTTGCTTGTTGAAGCTTCCTTGGCTGATCAAGATACTTAATGGTGGTATTTTCCACAAATTTTTAGCAAGTTTTGGGGAATTTTTGCCTTTTGAAAAATTTTGCAAATTTTGACATAGAAATTTTGGCTCTATGCGCAGCACCACTGGCACTACGCTTTTCCTAGGGGCATCCAATGAGGGAATAGTCTGAATTTTTGGATTCATAATGATGAGTACATGCACCCTAGGCATTTTCTAAGCTTTTAGAGCAGAGTTGGTCAACCAAAAGGTCAAAAAACACATAAAAATGACCTTTCTACCCTTTTTTGGACACATAGAAGCACTCTTGGGAGAATAAGTTTTGGAGGGGTCAAATGATCTTCAAATGAAGAAATTAAAGCTATTCTAGAAAGAAGACTTTAATAGATTTCCAATGACCTATCATGAGCTCAATTTGGACATCGGGAAGGCCTCCAAAATGGACCTACAAAAAGCACTGTGCATAGGGCTTAGGCGCTGCACATAGGACAAAAATTGTGCTGAGTTTCCATTTCACTGTGCCTTGATTGTAATTTTGGGTTTCCTCTCATACATGGTGTTTTAATGATATAAATAATGATTAGGCATGTAAATATGATGGATAATAAGTACTATAAGGTAGAATCATTAGATGAAAATTCATCTTGAGGACATATGAATCAGTTTCCTCACTTTTAGAGTCAAGTTGTTAGGATGCCTAGATTCCAGTTTCTTGTTTAGTTTTGGTTAGGTTAGCTCCTCATCTTAGGGATTCGACCCCTGAGGATGGGAGGAGGTTGAATCAATGTCTATATCTTCTTCTTCTTTCTCATTGTAAAGGGTTGGACTCAGCTGGATGCTTATGCTTTGAAGAGACATCATTTTGTATCAGTTTTAACAGGAGATTAATGAAAAGTTGCAGTTATTTCTTTGGGATCCATGTGGTATGATGTTCAGTTCAGTTTTTCTTATGTTTTCATGTGTTAGAATGTATTTTTGACTCCATTTCATCATTTCATTGCCTTTATGTGAATGTATACAAGTCTAAGAGGCAGAATCCATATCTTTATGCTCAGTTTTGGGTAGACATTTCAGAGTCTGTGTTTTCTTTAGTTTAGGAAGAATCATAAGTTTGACATGCTCTTCCTAACTCCTCACCTCTATTTTCACCTCATCCATCAAACCCTAAGGTTCTGATCATTGTGCCTACCTTGCTTTATCGAACACCCTACAATTTCGACCTATTTTCCTTGCCCTAACTATCTGGCTCCTCCTGATCCAGCAAACCCTTCAAAACCAAATCAAACCTTGTGCTATTATACCTAGTCTAATATCATTTTCTTGATCTAGTCATCTTGGCTGAGATCCTTATGGAGAGAGCCCTCTCCTGGCTTAGTAGGGCTAGCTACTTGGCTAAGCATGGTTTTTGGTTACCCTGCCATTGCCTTCCTTCAGCCTGAGGTTCAATCCAGGTGATAACACGACGGATTTATGGATTGTAGTGTATAATCCCATCAAATCTGGCTATATCACATATTACAATTGGGAAGGGTCTGAAACTTAAGCTTGCATTTATTGTGATATATAGATGTGGGAGATTTATAGAATTGAATTAACTCTATTGTCGAGTCCGGTTCTTATAATCGCATATCACAATCGAGAAGGGGTAGAGTGCTTAGACTTTGGAATTTGCGATACTATGTAGACGCAAGATTTTATGGATTGACATTAAATTTCCCGTCAGGTCTGAGCTATCATTATTTGCATAAGAGATAGGTCACAGTACTTGGGCAAGGGTTTATATGATCTCTGCGGATGCGATATTTTATAAAGTAAAGTTCACAGACCTGTTGGGTGCGGCCTTATCAAATCGAAATCAGAATGGAATTAGCGGAGGGATTTTTACCTTATGTTTATTTGCGATGCGGGGTATGGCAGAGTTATAAACATTTTAACCTTCGGGAATTTGAAAAAAAAACTCTGATTATTTTGTTTCTTTCTGTATTCAAGCTTCTATGATCCATAATGAATTAAACAAAGTCTTTCGGTGGAAATCACATGAGAGAATTTTTTGGCTGACATGTTTCAAACCAACAAGTGTGGTTCATCATCAAGACCAAATGAAGAGGTAGATCATGGCAAAGGCTTAAATAGAGAGCAATGTAGAGACATAACACATTTTGTTTAATACCTAAGGTTTTTAAAGCCTAATTATAGTCTTGGTCTCGGGGGCTATTTAAAATTTGGTTTTTTGATAATCAAGGTTTAATACTTGGATTTTAACTAAAAATCCTAAGTATTAAACTTGGTTATGGGATTTTATTAACATTTTTTATGTTGATTTTCTATTTATTTATTCTTTGCTTTTAAATAAATAAAATCAAAGGATTTTTAAAACTAAAGGGTCCCTAATTTAATATAATAAATTTCAGAGGAAACTTATAATATATTAAAATGGGGGTTGTTGAATAGTACAACAAGCTATTTTGCTTCAAAAAAATCCTTGTTGGGATTTTTTATTGGCCGCTGAATCTTACTATTACTCACTGTGATAACCAAAGTTGTATTAAGCTCTCTAAGAATCCAGTATGTCATGACAAGTCGAAGCATATTAAGATCAACTATCACTTCATCAAAGACAGTGTGCAAAAGGGATAGTGAAGCTACAACACATTCCCATAGACAAGAAAGTAGAAGACATCTTAACAAAGGCCTTGATAAAGGCAAAAATTGTATTCTTCATAGATGTTGAAAATAGCAACAAGAAATGATAAAAATAGAATCCAAGAATATTCCAATTTTAATTTGTTCTTGAATTAAAATTTTGAATTAAAATTCGTATTTAGTCTCACTAGCCACTTGGAAATAATTAATTAATTCATTATGGAATAATTAGTTGGAGAAATTCAAGTTAGAAGTCTTTCTGCAGTCATGCAACAATTATCCCTTAAATTAAGGAGATTATCCCTTAATTAAGGAGGTAAGATTGAGTTATATTTGAGTTGTAATTAGTTAGCTCAAATTACTGAGTTAAGTCCAGTTAAATTAGTTCGAAAGTGTTTGAGGAACTAATTGTGAGTTATCAGTCAGTTGATGCATGCATGCACTCAACCAGTGTACTCCAGCTAACTGAATATTCCCTCATTAATAACTAATGCATGTCTATTTTGAGAAATATCCAGTTGATATTAAAGTCAAGGACAATGTACTATCAGTTGCATGTTTTATCTTATAAAGGAAACTCATGCATGCATTCAAGGTAAGGTTCCTTGAGGATTGTGTAGTTATGGCAGTGTGTTAGAGCAGTGTGTGAGAGCAGTGTTACACTGGGTCAAGGAGATCATCCCAGAGGTAACTGCACAAGGAAATAGGAGCTTGGAGGGCAGAGGAGAAGGCTTGAGAGAAGCTTTGATTTCCTGTGAGAATCCAGGAGGATTGTACTGAGAGTTGGCTAGCTATGAGAGCTAAGGCTTTGTATAATTCCGATGTATTTCCACCTTGTATGATAATACAGATAGTGGGGTTTTTAGCTGAGGCTTTCCCCTAAGTATTTATGTGTTTCATGTGTATTAATTCTTCTTCTTATGGTTATATGTGTTCAACTCTGATTTAGATCGATCTTTAAGCTTCCACAAGTTTGATAGTAGATGTAGATTATAGTATTTTGCTTTGGTATATTACATTATTGGGTTAATCTACAACTAGATTTTCTATATGGTCTCAGAGCAAGATTTGTAGAGAATTTGTAGAATTTCTACATGGTATAGGAGCCAAGTTGATTTATAGAGAAATTTCTACATGGTATCGGAGCTGTGAACAGTATACTGAGAAGAGAATTCAAATTTTGAAGTTTGAGGTTGCAGGTGCAAATCAAACTCATATCATACTTCAATTGAGATGGGACATTATGAAACTAATTGCCCATCAAAGAAGTCCAAGAAGGGATCCTCAGAAGGATCGGAAGGTGAGGCATTAACCTCTCAGTTCGAAATGGACTTTACCCTCATCACATGCATGGTGTCATCAATGATGGGTTGTGTTTGGTATATTGACAGTGGAGCCTCATTCCGCATGACCGGTGATAAAATTTTATTCAGTACCTTGAAGGAAAAAGACCTCAAGATGCACATAGAGATGGGTGACGATGAAAGGTATAGCGTTTCAAGAGTGGGCACAGTTTCTTTTCAGAGGAAGCATGGACCTCCTACCACCTTGACAGATGTGAAGTATGTGCCTGGACTAAAGAAGAACTTGGTTTCAGTCATGATGTTGGAGGAAAAAGGCTATGATGTTGTCTTTAGTAAGGGAAAGGTTTTCCTTAGACACATCACCACGAGACAGGTGAAACAAATTGGTTCATGAGTTCAGAACTTGTATGCTCTTAAGATTCAAGATGCATGAAAAGCCTTGAGGAGAAAGGAAAATGTTAGAGACTTGGTGGTTGAGAGGGAGAGTAAATTACCTCTCAACATGCAACCCCAAAAGAAATCTCAGACAATTGTGGAGGAGCCACAATTGGAGAAGTGGGAAGAGGGATCACATGCAACCATACCTCCAGGTGTGAGGTGGGGCGATGTGAAGTGATAGTCTCAAGAAGGCTGAAAATGGGTAGGGTCCATTGAGAGGTTTTATCCCATGGATGATACCTTTCTATGGGAGCCCAAGTACATAGTAGTGGGAGAAATCAATGGGATTGATGCAGTCAAAGATCAAAGTGAAAGAGGCTAGAGCAGCCAGATACTGAAGAGCGCAGAGAAGGATTGACAATAGTGCAGAAAGGTAGAGTCAGCCGAAGCACAAAGTTTTCAGTTGACAGAGGCAATAGCAGTCAGAGACTTTGATGACAGATGCATCATACTGATTCAGGTTGGATGTTTTTTTTTTTTGTTTATGGAGTTGCTGGAGCAACAACACTTGATAGAATTGTTGCATGCATAACATTTCAAAGGTTCACGATCGAGATTGGGTTGAATTCCTTTCTTTTTGAGAGCGAGTGTTGAAAGTAGCAACAAGAAATGATAAAAATATAATCCAAGAATATTTCAATTTTAATTTGTCCTTGAATTAAAATTTGAATTTAGTCTCACCAGATGCTTGGAAATAATTAATTAATTCATTATAGATTAATTAGTTAGAGAAATTCAAGTTAGAGTTCTTTTTGCAGTAGTGCAACAATTATCCCTTAAATTAAGGAGATTATCTCTTAATTAAGGAGATAATATTGAGTTATATTTGAGTTGTAATTAGTTAGCTCAATTTACTAAGTTAAGTCCAGTTAAATTAGTTCCAAAGTATTTGAGAAACTAATTGTGAGTTATCAGTTAGTTGATGCATGCATGCACTCAACTAGTGTAATCCAGATAACTAAAGATTCCCTCATCAGTAACTCATCCATGTCTATTATGAGAAAGACCCAGTTGATATTAAAGTCAAGGATAGTGTAATATCAGTTGCATGTTTTCTCCTATAAAGGAAACTCATGCATGCATTCAAGGTAAGGTTCCTTGAGGATTGCGCAGTTCTGACAGTGTGTTAAAGTAGTGTGTGAGAGCAATGTTACATTGGGTGAAGGAGATCATCCCAAAGGTAACTGCACAGGGAAATAGGAGCTTAGAGGGTAGAGGAGAAGGCTTGAGAGAAGCTTTGATTGCCTGTGAGAATCCAGGAGGATTTTACTAAGAGCTGGCTAGCTATGAGAGCTAAGGCTTTGTATAATTCTGATGTATTTCCACCTTGTATGATAATACAGATAGTGAGGTTTTTAGCTGAGGCTTTCCCCTGAGTATTTTCTATGTTTCATGTGTATTGATTCTTCTTCTTATCGTTATATGTGTTCAGCTTTGATTCAAATCGATCTTGAAGCTTCCACAAGTTTGATAGTAGATGTATATTATAGTATTTTTCTTTCGTATATTGCATTATCGGGTTAATCTACAGTCATATTTTCTATATGGTCTCAGACCGAGATTTGTAGAGAATTTGTAGAATTTCTACAATAGGTAAGTTGCGTGTTGTGCAAAACACCTTCTACGATAAGAGAGAGTGTTAATATTGTAGCTTGGAAGGATATTCAACATGGATCAGGTGCCATGCCATGCAAAGCGTTGCCATAACTATATCCTATGACAACTAATTAATTAATTTCACAATTCAAGGCTTTAGACAACAATTTAATTTAATTTTTTGGTACCTTTTTATAAAAAGGAAAATAAGTCAATGATATATTAAATTGTAGCCATTGATCTTAGAGAGTCGAGGTCTAATCTTAATCATTAATATTAGGAATTTCACTTGAGATTAGGGTTTGATATTTTTAATAAGAGGTTTAAGCCAAAGGAGATGTACATTTGATCTAGTAGAAGTTAGGATTAAGTGGAATACAATATTTGGCAGTGACAGCGAGAAAAGGCTAGATTGTGCTAGCTTGAGCAAGACGAGGGAAAAGTGAGATCAACAAAGAGGTTGAATTTTTTCTTTGCATGAGGGGCCATGTTTCTTTGTATGCATAATTTTTCTACCTAGCCATGCATGTGGGTCATAAAAGAGTCGAGTGAGAGAGAGAGGGATGAGATATTTTGTTGGCTATTTTCCAGAGCAAATTCTCATGTAACGACTATAAGAAAATATCTCTTGAAGTTGAATAAGAAGCCAAAACTTGGTTGCCCCTCCCCACACCAAGGTTTCCAGGGTATATTTGTGTTATTCTGTATTGCATGCAATTTCATGTGATTGGTTTTGAGTATTTTTGCTTTTATTGTTTATTTGGTTTAAAACCCATAATATTTATTATTACAAATTAGATTAGACGCATTGTTTATTTCATATTTGTGATTATTTGTTTAGATGATAAATTTGTAACAAGGTTTAAAGAAATTAACATGTGAGCTCTACAACATTATTTCGATTGATGCCAAGTGTACCAGAATATAGGAATAGTGGAAATCTTAGATGATTTATGAAGATTCTGTCATAGCCAGTTGAAAATAGATTTCCTTTTGAGGCACCATCAAAATTCAATTAAAGAAAAGAGAGAAGTAGAGCATACCATGATGTTGGGATTGTCGGGGCGGGTAGTGGGGATGGGGGGTAGAGAGGGGGGGTGGGTTCCAAACTAGGTTCCATTTGCTAAGAAGTCTAGCCTCGTGATGATGTGCTTGCTAGTATTGAGGGGACCAAGGGAGAGCATATATGATTTCTATGAGGTTTCTTTGAATGATGCTCTAGATAAAGTCAAGTGGAAGAGAAGAGTTTTGAAAATGTGATGCTTATGCTCATTCCATATCACACATAATAGGAAGCCAGGAAAGAGTGTCCAAATTCGGTTGAGAGTAGGGTTGGAGGGCTTGGTTCCTCCATTGAGCAATGGTATTTGGGATGCTAAGGGAGTCCTAATTAGAGCAATTTAGGTAGTCTTCCAATCAAAGTTGGAGGCATTTGGAGTAGGTACAATTGTTAAAAATATGCTTGAGAATTTTAGAGTGAAGAAGATAGAGGGGGAATCTAGAGAGTCCTTGATGGTTGCATTATGGATATTATCCCATGTTAAGGTTATTTTATGAACCAGGAGCCACATGAAGGAGGATATTTTTGACTACATATTTTGTTTTCAAATGTTAATCCAAATTCCATCTCATGGTATTTCTTGATGCCTTGCTTCCGAATGGTAGGCTTCTCAAAGGGTGAAGGAACCTTTCAAACTATAGTCCCATTGTAGTTTATCCAGTTGGGAGGAGTATGGGATTAAAAAATGTTGTAGGTTACCCCAAAATCGACTACACGATTCCTGTGTTGGCTTTGGATGCCATTCTTCTTGCAGTGGCAATGGCCTCCATTACTAGTTTGTGCTGGAGTTGGTCTAGTAGTCCGTAATCTTGGTTATTAATTCTTTTATAGTTAATAATAATAATAATAATTTAAAATAAAGTTATAATTTATTTATAATTTAGTTATCTTTTATGATTTTTTTATCTCAACAATGTAAGATGTATAATGAAATAAGTGTTATGATGATTATCATAGATATAGCCATTTAATTTATATGACTGCACTAGTATTTATAATATTTAAATTCCTAGAATATATATATATATATATATAGATATATATATATATATATATATATATATATATATATATATATATATATCTTTCATTAGGGGAGGGACACTAGTAGTTGGACACTCCACTTGGAGCCCTAACGAACACATTGGTGGTACGAAAAATGTCCCCTGCATGTGATCACGTGTATCATTTTATGTGATAAACCTCATGCGGTTTTGGGCGGGTTAGGTAATCCATTTGGAATGGGTTTTGGAGGGTTATTAGACTGCCATGTTATTCTTCTTAGGTTTGACAGTTGAATGTTTGGTCACCATTCTTGGTGTCGCAGAGAGTGGGTTATGGGGCATGATGGTTCTTGGTTTGTCATGTGGTTTAGTTGTTATCTTATGTTTTGTTTGGTTTAATGGGATGGTTTTTCTTCCCCGTCACACACTGAAAACTAGGGTATTCATCTTCGTTCAACCTTGTGGGAGTTTTTCCTTGGCTCGGTGTTGGATATGTCCATTTCATGCTATGGAGGATTTATCTTATGGTAATTCGACATTTTTCAACAAAATTTAGAGGATCTCTTTTGTTTGTTTTTATGTTTTTTCATAAGTTTAACCCCACAATATTTCACTTGTATGTCTTGTAGGTCATTGTGTGTGAGTTGGATTTGTTGTTTAGGGTATTCGAGTTCCTGGGGTTCCTTTGGCGTGCGGGCATGGAGGAAGCACAACAAATAACTTGAAGGAAGGATTTTGATCCTACCATCTTCTTTTCCTGTCTTTTTAAACACATTCAACCAGATGGATTTTGGTTTCCTTTGAATTCTTTTCTACTTTTTCTTGTGTGTTTATGCACTGATTTAGGAATTAAAGATGGATTCTTGTGGTTTTTGAATTTGTAATGGTGGTTTAGGATTTTTCTGGTTTAGGGTTTCAAATTTTTAATGGTGGTTTATAGTTTTTTTGGCTTAGGATTTCAATTTTGTAAGGGTGGTTAGGGCTTTGTTGGTTTAGGGTTTCAAATTTGTAATGGTGGTTTACAGTTTTTCCTTACATTCAAAATCAAACAATAACATCATATAGTCTTCAGAGGTGAACAACTGTGAACTCCTCCATAAACAAAGACAATTTTTTTTTGAGTGCCTTGATGAGGATTTCACTCTCTCTACTTCTAGCTTTAGGAACATACCAAGTATTTTTTGCTTCGTTGTAACATGCTCCTCAGGGCCTAAACTTTCCTTTCAACCTTCGAGACAACTAATTTCCCCCATTGTTGTCTTCCTCTAGTATTTCATGTTGAACATTCTCTTCTTCGAGTGATCCATTGTCCATAAAACAATTAACAAGTTTAGTGTTCAACTCTATTGGTTGTGAAGCCATGTCCATGCTTTCCTCATCGGTGGATGACACATTATTTGTGTTGATATTCATCATGGCCTCTATCAAACATGATGGTTGGCTTACTTGGGTTGGCATGCTCAATTGCTCATTGTTTAATCCTATTGCATTATCATTTGAAATCAAGTTTGCATTGCCATTCACATGATCAACTGCCTCATATGTAATATCACATGCAGATTTGGAAGGTGGTTCAATGGGTGTGACAACCTCCATGCTATTGACAATTTGTTCATGACTGAACTATGTCTCACTCACATGTTGATCATCATTACCATAGAAGTTCCCTCCAAAAAGGGACATCATACCTTCAACAAAAACAACAGATTCCTGTCCATCCACATCTTCTTGGGCATCAACATGGTCTTGTAAGTCCTCTTCTTCTTGACCTTCCACATAAAATGCTTGGCTACAACTAGTATCATGCATAAGAGCATCAAAATTTAGTGGCCATATATCAATCCTTCTAAATCCAACCTTCATATTAGAAGGTGTGAGGGACATTTTAAATACTTTACTTGCAAGCTCAACTAGCTAAAACATTTTTAGATCCAACCCTAGATTCTTTGCCATCCATGAAGCTTTCTTGACCCTAAAATAGTTCTTGAAAGGCCCAAACATTATAACATCAAAGGGTTGCAATCTATGAGTTTTATGAGCTGGTAGTGTTAACATGTAAATTCCCACATTGTTGGCCTCCTCAATTGTTTGCACAACCATGTGGCTTCCATGTCCATCTAAAACTAGTAGATGTTTATTTTCAAGAAAGACACCACTTGGTACAAAGATCTAGAAAAGTGACAAGGCCAATTCAAGAATAGTTCCTTTGTCATCCATGCATGGTGATGTGCAACCATTCATGCACCTGATTCAAAATTATGTATATAGTATTTTAGTTCAATTCTACCTTTGAATAAAGAAAAAAATGGGATTGAATAACCAATTGCATTAACACAACAAAGAATGGTGATCCACTCCCTTCTCTTAGGAAATATCTTAGGCACATTTATGCTACCTCTCTTGGCAATTACCCACATACCATAATTCCTTCCTGCTTGTAAACTTGTTTCGTCATAGTTCCATATATGATTTTGGGCATATGAGTGTTGATCATATGCAGAATAAAGAGTGACATAGAACTTTGACATGATTGCAGGGAGTATATTTAAATCCCTATCTCTATCAAGTCCCTCGATTGTATGTACTACAATATTGAAATGCCTTTTTTTAAACCCACTCCACCATGATTTATGAGGAAACCCATCTTTGAAGGGGTTTGACCTCCCCTGACAGATATGAGCTACTGTGGATTTAAGTTGTATTAGATCTAACCTATGTCTCAATTGGGCCATCTCCTTACACCACTTAACCACCTCATCCTCCTCCTCTTCAGTCATAAATGTAATAGGCCTACTATGGTTTGTATGAGTCAGCCCATTTATCCAATAATGTATGTTTGAAGTAACAATCACATGTTTTTTTTACAGAGGCTTGAATTGAATATCCCCTAAAATACATGTCAAAAATTGCATCTAGCATGCCTTCCTTTTTCCAACCTCTCATGGCATTGATCTTCTTTTCTGAACTTTCACCTTACATTGTGGTTGACAGTGGCTCTATGGTTGATGGTGAGGCAACATGATCTACCACCACACTATCATTCTCAACGACATTATTGGGAGCATTGGAAGCATTCACATCATCCCCCCTATCTTCATCTGATGAATTGGATCGCAGTTGGTCACTCGCCTCCTCTTGTTCCTTGTGTTATAGAATCTTTTACCACAATTATATACTTGATGCTCTAAGTCATGGCCTTGTCCATCCCTTTCCCTTCAGACTTGGTACAATTATTAAAAAATATTATTTTGAATCCCATACGTGACTCTACCCTTCAAAAAACGCATGCACACGTGGGTTCAGCGATACCCAATGCACATATATGATTTAAAATATGAAAAAAATATAAAATACCTATTTTTTGGGTGGGGTTTATGGGTTACACCCGAAGCCTACCTATAAGAGCCCATGGCCTAGCTGTATCCCAACTCAAAATACTATTTTGAAGTGATATAAATACACCTCATGGGGAAGGCCTAAGGGGGGATAAAGATAGGATATTGAAATTATATCCTACCTATCCCTGATCAAGTCTAATTTATCCTTGTGCCTCCTGCACTCGTAGCTATAGGCAACCCCTATTTCCCATTGTGATGTCCATCTCCTTTATATGACATCCATGTGTATGTGTTTGAAAGAGGATTGTTGAGGTTTGGGCTAGACGGATCCAAAGGAAGGTTTCACTTAAAGCTGTGGACGAATCAGGTTGTATTATTTCGTATTCTTTTGCAATCATCAATAAAGAAGCCATGTTGTATTCCTGGTGTGATGATCTTAATGATTTAATTCATGTTTTAATCTAACTAATGTATGATTTCATGTTTTATACTTATATGCTTATATGATCTAACATATATATCATGAACACGCTTCGAATTACTACTGGTATATGATGTTTTCTTGTATGAGTTGCAGATTTTGAAGCATTGGAGGAAGTTGACGGTTTGGACCCTATGGGAATGACCTAAAACGCAGGAGCTTTGGGTAATACTTCTTCTTCCTACTTTAGTAGTTTAAGTATTAAGGTTGTTGCTTGTTTTCTTATTGTTGGTGTATGCCCTCTGCTCTGTTGGGGTGCTCAACCCATACCCTAGGGTGAATTATTATTGTAACAAAATTGGTGACTCTACTGGGGAATACTTCTAGTATTTCCTAGTTTGGGTTGTTTCTTTCTTGATTTGGGCCTTCTTGTTTGGTTTCTTGTCTTTCTAGTATCTTTGACTTGTCTGCAACCTAGGCAAAAAATCTGATCTTCTAGATTAGACCTAAATTTTTATCTCTCCTTACTGACTTTTATATACACAAGTTTTAGTTTACACAATCACCTATACATGCATTTTTGTCCAAAGAAACACGTGTATACACATGTTTCCTTGAGAACAGTCACGTATACACGCGGGTATGTCACTGCACAGTTGTGTATGCCTAGTTTTATTTGAATTTTTCAAATGTTGAGTCTAGTAAATGGTTTTTCCTAATGTTTCTTGCTTCTGTTTAGTCATTGATTGTCTTGGAAAGTCTCGCTTCTTGCAGATTTTCAATTTCCTATCTTTCTTTGTGAAAAGACCTAGTCAACCTAGGGTTTTTCTTTTTGTCAAGGTGTTGGTTTATGTGTTTGGGTTCAAGGCTTCTCAGTGAATTTCTTGGCTATTCTAAGCCTTTGGAATAGAGAATTGGTTTCAATTCATTTATAACCTGACCTTTGCATTGCTTTGCCTTCGCTTTCTTGAAAGTTGGTATTCTTGGTTTTTGAGAAAGTTTTTCTTGCAATCTCGAAATTTTTTCTTGGTCTTCTTGAATTCTTTCGTGTTTTCTGGAGTTTGTATGTTGGACCATTTCTCGATTTGTGCGTGTCATCCTTGCGCAGGGGCCATGCTAATCTTCTCTGTATCGTTCCAATTTTATCGGATGTCTCCGAAGAGACTTCTGGAGTTTGTATGTTGTTGTTTGGATCATTTTATTTAATTTTGTAGCCTCTTTTTGCTTTAAGCCCTATCGTGCTTATGATTTATGTGGTTTGTGAAACATGAGGTTCTTCATGCTTGAATTTGATCTTGAAACCTTTACTAGTTTTTATTTTCTTGAAAAATTTTCATGTCCTTAAAAAGAAAAAGATAAAAACATTGTTTTGTTGGCTTTATTTTTCCGTTTTGGTTTTGTTTTTGGTCTCTTAATCATTTTGAGCAAGTGTGAAGTATTTTCATTAGGTTGAATTCGCTTGATTTTGGGAAGAGTTTGTGATTGAATTTGTTCTTCCTTTTGTCAAGATTTGGCCTTTTGATCATTTTGAGAAACACATTTTCTTCCTTTTAGAGTAGTATCTAGAATATTGCATTAAGAATTTAGTTTGCATTAGGATAGTTGCAATGTAAGCATTTTTAGTCTTTTTTGTAGATTTTCAGTGTGTGAGTGTGTGTTTTGAAAAAAGAAAAAGAATTTTTTGCTTTCATAGTTTGTTCATAAAACCTTGTAGAAATCTCTTTTCATCGAAATAAAAAAAGTTGCATGTGCATGTAGCTAGGTTTTCTATTGATTTCTTTTTCATCCATAAGATCATAAATTTGCACTTCCATTTTACCCCTGGCTAAGAAAAGCCATTAAAATCAAGTTCTTAATTTAAAATGAACTAGAATTGTTTTGATTTGTCTTAGTAACATCAACTAGTCTAGGTCATATAAGGGCCTTGGAATACGTGAGTGGAGAGTTAACTCCCCAAGGACACTCTAAATTTAAACATAGAAGTTGATTAAAAGAGAAATCCAGTGTTGTGAAATTGACTAGGAAAGATCTTCTCTTCTAGGAGTTAAGCACGAGGGCGAGTGAAGGCAGGAAAGAGAGATACCCCCTCTCTGACTTGTTGGATCCCGACCAAAGAATGTTCCACCTAGCTGCCGATACGAACTAGTGACCTTAGTTTCCTTTCCTAGGGACCACATAGGTGACCGCTGGTTGGAATACCTGTGGTAATTGAGGCATATGTTCTATCACTCTCATTAGTACTTCTTGAGGGTGCCCTTGCGAAGCTTGGGTACTTGCACCAGCAAAGGATTTTGATTGGAGGTCAGCGTAACTGTTTCTGTTACCTTCGCTGGTAGGCTTGGGCCATCATTATCCCAAACTATCTTCAAAAGGTCCTTTATATCACTTTCTTATATTTTGGTGTCTGGTCCTAATCACTTGGAGCAGAAATACCTGAAAGTAGCTTGATTGATTGTATCTTTAGGGACATTTTAGTAAGTGCTCTTTGCTCCTAGATTGCCATAGCTTTATAATTATTTGAGTCTTTACAAGTTCCCATAATAATTAAAAGTGGTTAATCGACCTGTTTGTCGGTCCAAGAGGCTTTGTGGGCTCTCACCTACGGGTGTCATGACTCCTTCTAGAAGACGTATGAGCAATTATACTAGTGATTTTCAATTATTAGCAGCAAACGCATAAGAGATTGATCCTTTGCGTCAGGCTATAGTTTCACAAGGTAGACCTAGTGAAAGTCATGATTTGGATAGGGATACTCCTGTCCTTTCTAGGGTCCTCTTCCAGTCAAAAGATGAAGTTGAGGTTGAATATATTCCAGAATCACCAGTGACTCCTTCTTCACCTCTTCTTCCCAATTATCCAGACGTTCTATTATACGTTGGGACCCCAACCCACAGGTTGGCAAGCCCTGGTTTTTATCGTCCTTTTCCTTTGATGGCCATTGCTGGGAGCACGAATCCGACTATGAGTGCTACTAGTGAGCATACTCTTATTTCAGTTCAAGGAGGAGGTACTATTCCTATATCTACATCCACTCCTAGTACTGCAATATTTGGCTCTACTTCCAAGCTTTTTCTTTCCACACTGGTTCCTTCCCCTTTGGGATTCCTTCTAGTGAAATTCCCTCAGTTGCTCTATCCATCCCACCCATTGTTTCCACATCTATGACTTCTATGGCTAGTGGTTCAGCCTCTTTTCAGGGTTTTCATTTTGGAAGTGGTCATATACCTCATTCTAATCCTTCTTTGGTATCTCTTCCTTTTTCCGCTCAAGGTCAAAGTTATAATCCTTTTCAAGGGTGGACTAATCCTGCTTTTAGTGGCTTAGGAACCAGGAATCCATTTTCTTTTGGTCAACAGGGGAATATTCCTTACTCCTCCTCTCCTTTTAATACTTCACTTGGGGGAAATATTCCTAGTTATGGTAACTTTCGGTAGGAGTTGGTCAAACTACGAATTTCTCTAGACCACAATGTTTTCCTTATGGTCCAGTCCCTTCTATGAGAAATCCTTGGAAACCTAGTGCCTCTACAAATCCAAGATATTCTTTTTAGACTGTTTGGAATCTGTCTCATAGTGGGTGGAATTCTCAAGCTCCTCTACGCTTACGATTCCTAACAACCCTAAATTTTCCAGATCTCTCAAAGTTGACGAACGATCCTATCTGGTATAGTCCAGTGTGGCCTCTGGTTTCTACCAAACTTCCATTGGATATTCCAAAATTTGAAGGAAAATCTGGGGAGGATCCAGATGACCATATAACAACATTCCATATATCGTGTTCATGTAACTCCCTAATTGATGCTTTAATCAGGTTGATATTGTTTCAGTGCACCTTAAATGGAAATGCTACTAAATGGTATATAGAGCTTAATGGGTGTACCTTTTATTCATTTGATGAATTTGCTACTATGTTTCTAAACCATTTTCAGTTGCTTGTTTGATATGATGCTGGGACTGATCTATTGGTTAGTTTCCAACAAGATACGACAACTCAGAAGAGGCTCATCAAAGCCTATATTCCTAATGAATTCTTTCTTGAATGGTTTTTAAAATATTTGCAGACAGATGTTTCTAAGGATGTATCGCTCTCTAGAGTATTCACCGAAGAACATGCTATCTTTAGAGCCCAGCGATTAGAACTTATATATTCTTAGTCTGGGATTCTTAAAAAGATTTTTCTTGATTCTCCTCTATCTAAGATCAATTTAGATAAACTAAACCTAGTTCCCCATGCCAACGAGATTATCATATCGATCGATAGTAGCACTGCTAACCTGCTAAGTCAATTGCAATAGTTTTCTTTACAAACTACTTCTTCAATTCAGGGATCAATGTCAGTGTCTATGCCTTCTTAACCTTCAACTATTAGCGTTGTCCAATACTCTAACCCCAAAGGAAATCAACAATATGATGGGAAGAAAAATGGACAAGGTAAGAAGAAAGATAAGGATGGGAAGGGTAATGCGAACAAACCCAGTAATAATACTAGGGAGGGTAAAAGGGATTTCAAAAGAAAGTTATGTTTCCTTGCAAATTATGCAATGGAGACCATTTAATTCATCTATGTCCTAAGATTTAGGATGCTCAAAGCTTGTTAGTGTAGCAGGGTTCTTCTTGCTCCTAGGTAGTTCTAACTAACCCTTTTCCCTAAGGGCAAAAAATGTTTGTTGGTGTGAATGCTATTACTGGAAACCCCACAAGGGGCAACCAGGAAGGGTAAAATCCACCAAATCTATATACGATGAGTACTCATGTCGATGTTTCTACAAGATCACATGATTGTGGTGAACCAGAATCCTCTAAGGCTAAGGCTGCTCCCAATGTTCCAGAGCCACTCCATATTGAGAGGTTCGCAGTTGAGTCTATACCTCGGATGCCGAAAGGCTCTGCAAAGCATTAGACGATGTACCCTAATGCCAAGGCTACCCAAAAAACACTACATTGTTGAAGATCTGGCCCAAAGCCCTTGTGTGATGTCTACGTTAGAGGTACTCCAATCGTGTCCATCACAAAGGAGTGTGTTTCTCACTGTGATCGAGGCCATAGATCCAAAAAAATCTCTTATTGTTGCATTTGACATGTCAAATATTAAGAAGAAAGTATCTTATCACATGGATTTAAAAATTAAATATATATATCGAAAGATCAATATCTTTCGAATTGTAGTTGATGAGGGAGCTTCCACATGTGTCATGTCCATTGCATGTTGGAAAGCTATCAGATCTCCTTAATTTGTTCCTTCACCTACTCTCTTGACTGCATTTTAAGGTCATTCTCACAGGCCTAATGGAATTATTCCAGCCTTTCCCATCTGTGTTGGGGGAAAGGTGGTCATTACAGAGGTGGAAATAATCAATGTAAATTTGGATTATAATCTTTTATTGGGTTGAAATTGGATTTATGAAAAGGATGTCATAGTATCATCATTATTTCACATCCTATGCTTTCCCCATGAAGGGATAATTGTTACTGTTGATCAGATGGAGTATTCTTCGAAAGAATCCAATGCATCCTTTGATTCCTCCATTCCCTTGGTGAATAATCCCATGTAACATGTTGATAATTTAGGAGTTCAAATGTATTCCTCATTGATGGGTAATTTTGATATTCCTTGTCCTATTGCTCGAATAAATTCTATTTCATCATCCAAGATCCCTTCTCTAAGAGAGTTCTTCAGAACTCATTATTTTTTAGATCCTTGGCCCTTACCCTCTTCTACCACCACATTAGAAGCAAGGCAAGTGGGTGGAATGACATATCCTATGTCTGTAGCTAAAATTGCTTATCAATTTATTGTTAACACTGCAAATGCCGATCCTACTCCTCTTTCACCGGAGCAGTTGGATGGAGATGTGGATCCGACTTGGACTCTTGATTCTAATTCTTCTATGGACTACCTTGATATTGTGTTACCATCTGAGGAAGCAATCCTAGAAGCAATGATGGGTATAGACAGATCGTGGGATGATTTGCATCATCATTCATATTTTCTCCCAGACTTGCATGAAGTAGAATCAAGTTTGTCTAGTCCTTCGTCGATTGGTGATGTTCACATAGTATTAAACCCTTTGGCTCTAGTAGAGTTTTTTACTGAAGATAACATGTCTATTATTTTAGAAACTATTCTGGTGAACATATCTAGGAATCCCAATGTAATTGAGAATTTTTTCATCGAAGTCGAATGGTCCCGTGAAGAAATTCAAATATATTCTGATAATTTTAAAGAATTTCGTGATGTGTTTTCTTGGTCTTATGAGGAAATTCCTAGAATTGATCCGTCAATAGTCCAACATGAGATCAAGGCTTACGCGAATGTGAAGCCTATACAACAAAAGCTTCGGCTGGTAAACCCTGGGAAAGCAACAACTATTAAAGTTGAGGTCGAGAAATTGCTCAAGGCTAGTTTCATATACCCCATTCTGATGACTGAGTGGGTCTCGAACCAGTCCTGGTTGATTAAAAATAATGAAAAATCTTCGTATGCATAAACTTTAGGGATTTAAATAAGGCTTGTCCTAAAGATAATTTACCCACATTGTTTATTGATAAGATTATCAATGAATGTGTGGGAGATGAGATTTCCTCCTTCATGGACTGTTTCTCAGGTCATAATCAGATACTATCCATCTTGAAGATCAACATAAGATAGCTTTTATCTTCCCTTGGGGTACTTTTGCATACAAAAAGATGCCTTTTGGCATTAAAAATGTTGGAGCTACTTTTTAGCGGGCCATGTCCTACGCTTTCCATGATATCAAACATATCATCAAAGCTTATTTGGATGATCTAGTTGCTCGTTCTAGAAAGAGAATTGATCATCCCCATCATCTTCAATTGGTTTTTGAGCGATGCTATTTTTATAAAATCTAGTTGAATCCAAATAAAGTCATTTTCACTATCACATATGTTCAATTATTGGGATTCATCATATCTACTGAAGGGATTCGTGTAGATCCTTTCAAGGTTGAGGAAATACTTTAGTTGCCTCCCCGTCTACCATCTGTCAACTTCAAAGTATCAAAGGAAAAGCCAATTTCTTGAGGAGATTTATTGTCAATTACGCTAAGATTACAAAGAGATTTATGTGATTGTTGAAGAAAGGAGCTCCATTTCTATGGGACAATTTCACTCAATGCTCATTCGATGCTTTGACGAAAGCATTGACCTCTGCTCCATTACTGAGTTCACCCAATTATAGCAGGGATTTCCTCTTATATAGAAGAATCAACCATCGGTATGGTTCTAGTTTAAGAAGATGATGCTCTCCATGAGCACGTGATTTATTATCTGACTCAAGGCTTGGTAGGTCCTAAACTACAATATTCTCCTATAGAGAAATTAGATTTGGCAGCTGTTCATGCTGTCCAACGACTTAGACACTATATTCTACTTAGAAAAACTTTTGTGTTGACAGTTTTCAATCCATTTTAGTTTATTTTCAGTAGGCGAGTGATTGGAGGAAAATATAACATACGGATTGTTATTTTACAAGAATTCAATCTTGAGTTCTTGTCAGCCAAATCTAAGAAATCGTTAGTATTTGCAGAATTAATCTTAGAGTTTCCTTGTGAAGAAGAAATAGTTTATGAGGAATCATTCCCTAATGAGCATATTTTTCTTATTTCTTCACAAGATACTTGGTATGGAGATATTATAATATATCTTTAGACTTCGAAGTTTCCCTCTCTTTTTCAAAGCATGAGTGAAGAAAATTGAGTCACTTAGTGAAAAGTTATGGTATTATATGGGACACCTTATATCGTCATGGGGTTGATTTAATCCTTAGATGTTGCTTAATCGTAGAAGAAGTTGAGTTAGTGTTGAGTGATTTCCATAGTGGAGCTTGTGGTGGTCATCTATCTAGGCTTTCTACAGCCCAAAAAATCTTGTGTGAAGGTATTTTGGCCTTCAATTTTCAAAGATTGTGTTGAAGCGGTCAAAAAATGCCATCCTTGTTAAGTTTATACTCAGAAAATGCGTGCTCATCCAGCTCCGCTCTTTCCTATTATTACCGCCGGTCTATTCACAAAGTGGGGTATTTATTTGACAGCTTGTAATCCAACTTCAGAAAAGGGTCATAAATATATTATTCTAGTAGTGGACTACTTTACTAAGTGGGCCGAAGTTATGCCCACTGTTATGAATGATGGTGAGATAGCAACCATGTTTCTTTTCAACCAATTCATTTCTTATTTTGATATTCCAAAGGAGATTGTCACTGACCATGGAATTCATTTCCAGAACAAGATGATGGCTGAATTGGCTCTCAAGTTGGGTTTCTGATAGGAACATTCATCTCCTTACTATCCTCGAGCCAATGGTCAAGTGGAAGTCGTGAATAAATCCTTAAAATTTATCCTCCAAAGGATGATTAATAAGGCTAGGTCCAATAGGCATATCATGTTATATCCTGTGCTTTGGTCATACCGGATGTCGGTTAAGACTGCTACGGGTTTCACTCCTTTTCAACTAGTTTATGGTTTGGAATCGATCTTCCCTATGAAATGTGAAATTCCTTCTCTTAAATTTGTTGTAGAACTTCTTCCAGACACTTCTATTCTTAAAGAACACCTCGTTCATTTGGAACATATTGATGAGCAGCATCGAGATGTCGCCACAATTAACGAAGCTCATGAAAAGAGAGTGAAAGTCTAATATGATAAGGTTGTACGTCCAAGGGTTTTCTCTGAAGGTGACATTGTCCTAGTTTGTGGCCAAGACAAAGACGCCTTAGGGGTAGGTAAGTTTAAACCAATGTGGTATAGTCCTCTTATCATCAAAAAAGTCTTAAAAAGGGGAGCTTACGAATTGGTTGATCTTGACGAAAATGAGCTATCGGAGCCCAAAAATGGGCTTTATCTTAAAAAGTATTATACCTAGGTTTTTGCTTAGCATTTGCTTGGTTGTAGATATTGTATATATTTGTGAATATTTGTCTATAGGTTTGATAGTGATATCGATATTTTGATATGCTTTGGTAGGTATCGATGGATGATTTGGTATACCTAGGGTTTGTCGATGGTGCTAGTCGACATACCCAGAATTTGGCTTCTGCGGCTTGGGTGATTTACTATCCATCCGGTTAGTTGTTGGTTTCAAGAGGGATATGTATCGGACCTGCTTCAAATAATGTTGCTAAGTATGCTGCTCTGGTTAACTTACTATCTGAAGCAATATATATTGGTATTGATTCGTTAGTAGTATACTTGGATTAAGAACTAGTGGTTTCTTAGTTAAACAACATCTATCATGTGAGATATCCTTATTTATATCGCCAATTTCTGAGAGTGCGTTTATTACAAAGATCATTTAATTTTATCACATTTATTCATATTCCATGATCAGAAAACTCATTTGCTGATTCCATAGCTAATCAAGCATTAGATTGGCATATTAATCATTCATCATATTAAAAATAAAAAATAATCAAACATCATCTGTATATATGATCATCACATCATGAAACTGTCTATATATAGATAGAATTTTTATATTCAAAACGTTATACAAAATCGGGACAAAATGTCCTACAAAATTAGGGCTTAAGCCTAATCACGCTTATCAAAATCTGGACATCTCTAATCTATATCTATGGGTCCAACCCTAGATGTGCATCTCAGAAGAAGATGATGGCATTAGCCACCTGT
Organism: Pinus tabuliformis; assembly: GCA_031772625.1. Classification (NCBI taxonomy): domain Eukaryota; kingdom Viridiplantae; phylum Streptophyta; class Pinopsida; order Pinales; family Pinaceae; genus Pinus; species Pinus tabuliformis. The sequence goes on from CM062804.1 coordinate 1,595,237,866, forward strand.
GGTAGGGCCGCACCCAATCTCATGGTACTCCTACCACGCGTCTCTGCATAGCCTCTAATACATCCTCTATCACTTCCATAGGTACCTGGTGAGTCAATCTCTCCAAGTTCCTCTATATGGTATGGAGTAGTCTCTCTGTCTCAGTTGTGACACTCTCCGCGTCTCTTCCATGACACCTATGCCTGGGCAGAGCCTCACCTCTTACTGGTTCCACATCTGTATCATGATCAAATAATCTTGTAAGAATTTCTGTCTCATCAAAAATAATCTCAATTCATAATTTTTGAAATCCAAAAAAAAATCAAATAACTTTAAAAACTTAAAAATATTTTTACTTATGGCATCCCATGTAGCATCTCGTGGAAGCACTAGATCTAGATCCCCTCTGAAGTCCATGCCTTCATAGGGGTAGTCCTCGATGGAAATGACTTGTTTTTCCCACCAAAGGAATAACTCTTCATCAAAATTTATTCTAGGGACCTCGCCACCCCCTAGTCTCTTCATCAAATCAGCCCATCTACCTATACGTGGATCCCTTGGGCTGCTAATGGTAGAGGGCACTTTGGGTCAAAGCCCTGGTATCCTCTGAAAGAAGAAAGTGAAAAGGATGGTACCATACCCAAAATGTTTGGTATTACTCTTTTTGATAGAAGTGAGATTCTTTTTTAGATTGATTAGGACGGTTGCACACCAACCAAAGACTATCTGTGAAGCAATCGACTGCTAGGCTCATTATAACACGCGATGCTTGGTTCAATGAAGCTGAACCTACTACCCTCACAATAGTAAAAAGGAGAATTATAAGGCGTAGACTCTCCACATTATTTATTGGGATTTGTGTCCCTACCATCTCATTATAACTAGGGAAATATATGTGAATATAATCATCTACGATGAACCTGCCTCGGGCTTTCCCTTGCAATTTAACTGGCTCTCCTCTTAGAGAAAGTCTAGTGATGAAATGGATATTTTCTACTTCAATTCGCAAGGGAATTTGATCAATCATAAAAGCATCATCTTCTGGATCCAAGTAATTCACAAGCATCTCCAGAAACCTTGTGTTGGTTTTCATATTAGGCATTTTGAAAAAATTCAAAAATCCACACCCTCTCAATGCATCGAGTGTTTGTGGGTAATTCATTAATTCATTGTCTACTGCACTATGATCTCCTTATTTCCATGTGATAGTCATCCTACAATTCAATCATTTTTATCCATTAAAACTCATAATTTGAAAATTTTCACTGCGCACACGTAGATTCACTTCATACACAGTCGCATATAGGGCTTACTCATACACGACTTCAATATGCCCAACACGTATATGCTCAAAGTAAAAATATAAAAACAAGATCTCTATGGTAAAATTCTTGAAAAAATACTTGAAATGTGCATAGACTCATTGAAATATCGAATTTGAGGAATACCTCGACGTTTGGTAACTATTCGGGCTGAGAAATAGGGTGGATTGTGGTTATTGGTCTTTGATCCTAAGCTCCTTGTCTTAATTGTACAAAACACAAATGAGTTTTATTGAGCCAAAAGGTCTAAATATAACTTGTAATTTGAAAAACTTTTAAAAACCCACTTTTACAAAGTTTACCTTTTATTTTTAATAATTTTATAAACTTTGTGACCTTTTGGCTTTGAGGATTGGGATAGGTTGTCTTTCAGAAATTGAATACTTTGAGATTGTTTCTATCGCTTCGATTCCATGATCGTTGACCCGTCATGGTAGGTATCATTTTTCGTCACTAGCATATAGGTTAGGGAAGATCACATTCTGCGTTGCATTATACATTCTAGCCTCCATACTATGATATGTTTCCCTAGGGTCTACCCCATTGTGTTATGATTCCTAAAGCCATTCTCACTAACCAACTTAAAAAATAATGAAATGATGGTAGAGCCTTCCTTTACATGGGATTCCTAGTTAGATCCTTGTTGACATATGTTGGCCATGCTGCAAAGATTGAGTAGGCTCAAGAGTCCTCTTTAGTCCCTGCCATGACTTTTTGCGAAGCTTCATTCTCCTTCTTCTTCGTTTTCTTTCTGGCTTTATACCCTAGAGGCTCCCACCTGTTGAGTTGTATTATTGCATTGCATGTTGACTATTTGTACCTTTTTGCCTTAAGCCAACTTCACCTGGAGTCGTGCATAAGCCATTTTTTGACCATGTTTTTTTGCAAAATCAACCTTGCAATCGCTTAGCCTTTGCAGGTTGACACCTTTTGCCTGTGGAAAGAAAATTCCTTTGAGTTTCAATGACTAGTTTCGTCACCTTATATTGAGCATAGGAATGTTCCCCTCCCAGGAACTAGCGCATCTGTATTTGGACACTCGTTCTTTCCACTGTTCCATAGGCATTCTTTTATTCTTTCTCAAGATTTTCAAATATGAAAAAGACAAAAAAATAATGTATTCCAAAAAAGAGCAGGGATAGGACTTTACTTCCATATTTGATGGCAACAAGAGTTAGTTGTGTTTCCCTTAAACAAACCACTCAAAACGAGTCTTTCCTCCATTGAGATGGGTTCTAGTTTGACTTAGGAGAGCCATAACCATGTTACTGAGTTAGTACTCTTCCCATTGGTTATCTCTTCTAATCATATGGAGAGTTTGTTTATGCCTCATGCATGACAAACTTATACAAAGTTATCATGTGTTGCCATATAGTCACATTTGAGTCATGCTTTTGTACAAGGGAAGTAAACCCGAGTCAGCCTTTCTGTAGTGTCCTTTGACTCATATTTAGCCAGCCATACCCGGTTTCTCAGAGTTATGTTCAGTATCACATCAGCTATTTGGTCCTTTTCTCGTGCTAGTTTGAGAAGATCTAGATTGACTTCTTGTTGGCAAGTCTTCTCTTATCAACTTCGACACATTTCTCTGAGAGTAGGCCTAGAGCCGCACCATGGCCCTATTTCCATCATTGTTAGGTGACCTTATGCTTGGCATCAATTAGTATTATGGGTCTTTGATTGAGTGTGTTCCCTTATGTTCAACGTTAGCTTACATTATAGAAATTTGAATAATATAACACTTATTCATAGAGATTATCCTGATTATACACTATTTGTGGAATGCATGCATAATACATAACCTCCTCTACCATTGATCATCAATTTGCGGAATTAAAAAAACAATTGCATGCGCACATTGAAACATCAATCACACATATCAACACAGTATGTAATGGGGAAAGCATACAGCTGAAAACCCCCAACTATATGTATAATGATAGAGAACATGTAACAATACATAGTACAATACTCCTCACAAGTACTCAATACCATCTCCACATGCTACACACAAACTAGCTCAGATCTGAACAAGTCACGGGTTCAAATCTCCTCCACTGTTTGCCTGCCTCTACTGCGCAATCCAAGTTGAGAATAGATCAGATCCAAGTTCGAATTCCCTTGGCTTGTACTGCGCAATCCTCATTGGCAATCTCAATCAATGATTGTGCAAATAGTCATAACTGATAGTAGTCTCACCCTTTCACCCACCTCTAACACTTGTCTCCACTGAACTGTCCATGCACTGAGTTAACTGATGTATTCTTTAGTTGATTTATGAGTTAATAATTAGTGAATTAATTAATAATTAATTCACATCACTCATCACTAGTGTATTTGGTAGTTAGACTAAATACAACTAGTTCAACTAAGTCAAACTGAACACAACTCCATCAACTCCTCAATCAACTCCACCAAACTCAATCACTTGAGTTCTAACTGAAGTCCATCATGAAATAGCTCAACTAACCCATAGGAAAAGCGTATTTCCTTCTGGCAGTTGCATGTGCCACATCCGTAGCTCGAACTGAAGTGCTGCAAGAGGATAAGATAAAGTTTATAGTCCAAATATTATTAAGAGCTAATAATATTCCACTGTTCTATTTTTTGAGTGGCAGTCTAAAACTAGACTCTACCCATATGTCTAAAAATAGAGGTCCATCTATTTTACCAACATGACCAATCATCCATAAATAGCATCCTGCAACTCATAGACCATGATCTATATGTCTAAAAATAGACATAGTCTAAAAATAGACTTTGCGCCAAAAATAGCCTGCGGGCCCGCTTAGTGAAGGTGACTTCTTTTCACTAAGCTCCATCATCTTGTTGCATTTTCAACATACATTATCACACATTGGGATCCGTGCAGTACCCTTGGTTTCCATTTGACCCTATTGGTGGATTCCTTGCCTCTATGTTAGCTTTCATTATTGGTTCGGAGGGTTTTTGTCATGTGCTAGCCACATCCTGTGTACATCAGAAATGTGCTTCAGTTTGGTTACTTCAAATTTCTTTGCCTAATTCCTTCCACATTATTGGTCTACAGGTTACACTCACGCTGGATTGATGAAGGATGCCTTAATGCCTGCCTTCTAGAATATATTTTCCCATTGACTCTGAATCATTGCTCTCGGAATAATAGAGTCCTTTTCTTAGTACTTTAGGGTTTGCATTAATTAGTGGCAGACTCCTTTGCTATCAACAGTGAGAATACATCAATGTATCCTGAATGATATATTCTCTCAAGTGTTCGACTTCAACTCATTTATTCGCACTTGTTAGATTGTACTCGGGTACCTTGACTCTCATCATCATTATCAGTGAGGTGTCTCACATTTGTTAACGGTATACATCAATGACCGGTAATCAAATGATTTCTCACATGGTTGACTTCAGCTCATTTATTCCCATAGTGGAGAAAGGTACCATGGCAGTCGGTGAAGACCTTGGGTTGCATCAAAATTTCATGGTTCACATGACAGTCCCTCCAGTTTACTGCCAGTGACACCATCCACCTTATATGTTGCAATCCATCAAAGAAACATCCTATATGTTGGCACCCAAGTTGCATGCAGTACCATTATCCCAATTTTTTGACTTAACACTTCTAAGGATCAGTTATGTGACTTTAGTGATCAAATATCTACTTCAGCATCATTGATCAGTTCTTCTATATGTGATATTGTGACATGGCCTTAATATGTACTTTTATGGCTATGATCAGATGATATACTATGTATTTCTCAGTTTCCTTTGTACTTGTATACATATTGGATCCACTCTACACTTGATATGTGGACATGCTTTACAATCTCTGAGCATGGGTATGCCCGCCTCAAACATGAGCTTTCTTTCTGATCTCTTCCATTGGTTTGGCATGCTAGAATCTGGTGATCTCCTCCCAAGTCCTCACATGATTATTTCTATACACTTAATACATTTTGGCCATCATGTAGCCCTTCTGACCTCATATATTAGGAGGCATCTATTATAGCATCATTTACCACTTTTGTATACTTGATGCTCTGAGTCATGGCCTTGGGCAGCCTTTTCCCTTCAGACTTGGTCCAATTATTAAAAAATATTATTTTAAATTCCATGTGCGACTCTGCCCTTCAAAAAACGAGTGCACACATGGGTTCAGCAATACCCAACCCACGTATATTATTTAAAATATGGAAAAAAAAATAAAATCCCTATTTTTTGGGCGGGGTTTACAGGTTACACCAGAAGCCTACCTACAAGAGCCCATGGCCTAATTGTATCCCAACTGAAAAAAAAACTATTTTTAGGTGATATAAATACACCTCATGGGGAAGGCCTAAGGGGGGAGAAAGATAGGATCTTGAAATTATATCCAAGTTGTCCTTTATCAAGTCTAATTTATCCATGTGCCTCCTCCACTCCCAGTTATAAGAAACCCATGTTTCCTCATTTTGATGTCCATCTCCTTTCTATGGCATCCATGTGTATGTGTTTGAAAGAGGATTGTTGAGGCTTGGGCTAAACAGATCTGGATGAAGGTTTCACTTGGAGCCATGGATGAATCAGGTTGTATTCTTCCACATTCTTTTGCAGTCATCAATAAAGAATCCATGTCATGTTCCTGATGTTATGATCTTAATGCTTTAATTCATTTTTAAATCTAACTAATGTATGATTTCATGTTTTATACTTATATTCTTATATGATCTAACATCTATATCATGAACATGCTTTGAACTACTACTGCTATATTTGCTTTTCTTGGATGAGTTATTGGTTTTGAAGCATTGGAGGAAGCTAAGGGTTTGGACCCTATGGGAATGACCTCAAACATAGGGCCTTCGAGTAATACTTCTTCTTCCTACTTTATTAGTTTAAGTATTAAGGCTACTTTCTTGTTTGCTTCTTGTTGGTGTATGCCCTCTGCTCTGTTGTGGTGTTCAACCCATACCCTAGGGTGTATTATTCTCGTAACACTTGTACAAGTTGCAATAGAAACTCTTGGCATGGTTGCAACAACCCGTATATTTACCATGAAATTCTGATTTTTTTTTCTAAGTATATCACCAACCATTCATGCATTATCAATTTCTCGGTGAAAGTAGGGCTTATAGTCTGGAAATTGATGTATATTTTCAAGGTATACAAGTTTGATATGCATGATCCAAAAACTAGAACATAAAATTTTTTGATCTCGACATTAACCCAAGTTGACTTGCTAATCTAACAAAAAAAAAAAATCATAGTTCACCACTCATTATACCCTAATTGCTATAGGCTAGAAGAACCCAAACCAGCTAAGCCTCTAGTCAATTACAGGTACACAACTCTTGCAAATAAGTATAGAAAGAATAATACCTTATCAATGTAGTATTAGTAGACAAGCTAATTTATTGGGCTTTGTAATCAATAGGAAACAACAATCAGTGCTTTAGCTATGTACTACAACTTTAATCTAACATTTCCTCTGTTGAATTCTAAGACTATGTGTGTGGTAAGCGATGTGTCCCTAAACAATTATAGGTTGCAAATAATTGAAAATTGTTTATCTCTATGGTTAAATGACCAAATAAAAAAATTCCTAGTTGGTAGCTTGATCACAATTACTTCTTTGATACATAAGCTTATATGTGTGGCTTATAAATGAGGTGTATAAACAATAACATAGCTTGTACCAAAGAGCATAAATCACTAGAAACAAAAAGTTGATTTCACTGATTCTTATTTTTGTATTAGTGCATATTTTCTTCAAGGGTAATTGGTGAACAATGTATGTGGAATTGGACATGTAATGCCATAGTTATTTTTTTTCTTCTTAGAGGTGATATATTATAAAGCTTCCTCTCCAATAGATTGATACATAATATTTCAAAAGCTTTATCTTCTTATTTATCCCTAATATATTCTAAATTCCTGATATAGATTTTAGGGTGTAGTGTTGATCTTAATCCCTCTTCTACATGAGAATAAGGATCCCTCAATATCAGAATCAGGACAAGAAGTGTGGCAGAGTAACAAGGGTTCCTGGGTTCCCTGGTTTCTTAGTTATTTGTTTTAGCTATTCATTTCTTGGGTGCTTTTGTTGATCAAATATTACCTCTAGGGCATGTGAAATCTATCTTTCAAAGAAAGCATGATGTTAGAATTTGTCTATCAAGGAATATATTGTGTAAACATTATGAGAATGCTCCTATTTGTTTTTTCTTGTTTTTTCTTCCTACAAGTGATATATGATTATGTAATCTGTTGAGGTTAATCCATAAAATAGAAGAGGATAAGGGAGAATAAAAGACTAGATATAACACCTATTTGCGCTGCTTACTCCGATAGGTGGGTTATGTAGGACTTTAATTGTAACTTTTGGACCTAGAACTGCTCACGCATCTCTAGTCTTTGCTCTAGCTGTTATAGGTGTTGCTTCAATGAATGAATCATATAAACAATAACAATAAAAGTAAACAAAATAAACAACAACAAAATCAATCTGATAACACTATTCAACAATATTAAATCTAATAACATTGTGCACACACTCTGATTGTATATCTCCTACAACGAGTGAATAGAACGAATGTAACACTGTGCACATACTCTGATTGTATGTATCCAACAACTGATGAGTAAAATGAATGTTTCAATTGCAAGGCAATTAGGGTTGAGGCTATTTTATAGTTTTTTGATGTACAATTTTATTTGTAGGAAATATTGACATGGATTGCCATCTCCCAATTTCAAATGTGTGTTCTAGATTGATTTGTACATCATCCAATGGATGATAAAATTTCATGGTTGATCCTTTTGATTTCTTGTGTTTAATTCCTGAATTGAAAGGGTTCGTGTCAATTATTGCATCCCGTGAATTAATTCTTGAATTGAATGGTGTTATTGATTGCCTTCATTGGGTTGAATGGTTGAACACACATGTAGATATGGCTAACAAGCATTTCACTTATTCTTGTGCAAGTATTACCCAACCATTGGAAGTGTTGTTCTAGTGGAAATTCATGGGTTCTTATTTGATGGGATAGGTGTAGTACTCAATAGAATTTAATGAAATGTTTTGTAGTGCATTTTGACTTAAGTGGTAGTTCAAATTTGGAGGTAGTTGGTTTTGATTTGGAAGCTCAGTGACAAATTCCAACCATGGGACAAGATTCCTATTTTTAAAAGGACCAATTTTGATTATTGAAGCGCTTAATTTAGACAAGGGAAAGTGTATTTTTGAAGAAAAGCCTACATTTGCACAAAAAGACGAGTCGGACCTAACAGGAAATTGGACACTCTTGGAAGCCTATAAATACAAGTGACCTCAAGCTCATTTGGACATCATCGAGCATCTTCTTCTTCTCTTCTTCATTGATTGGTTTGCACAAGTCTAAGGTTGGGTTGAGGAAATTGGTTTATAAAGGTGCGAAATTAGAGGGTTCGAAGCTCGTACATGTGTTAGGGTTTTTGGTTTTTGATTGCAGGATTGACATAGGAAATTTTCAGTTATAACCGCATGCATGCAAGTTCATTCGTGCGGTTGGAAGCTCTCAACCGCACACTCACCTCTTCCTCCCCATAATTGGGCTCTAGGGTTACAAATTGACATTCTACACACTCACTTCTTCCTCCACGTAGTTGGGCTCTAGGGTTATTGATCCAAAATGGATTTTGGATAGACTCCTAAGTCTAAGTGTTCCTCATTGAGGAAAATGAAAGTCCAAGAAAGTTCCTGGAAATAGCCCCATTGTAGAGATCGTTTCATTCTGAATTCGCTGCAACTTGAATGGGCAAAAATGGACTTAGGATGCAGAAGTTATCACTCAAAGAAGATGCCCTTTGTTCTTTAGAAAAAGAGACAAAATCCTTTAAAAATGGCCTAAAAGGCTTTATGAAGAAAATTGCATTAGAAGAGGTCAAAGGCGGATTTAAGTGGAAAAGGGGAAGCACCCCCGATTGCCGATCCCCGACATATCGGGTCGGAGGCGGGCACATGCATATAACATAAAGCGAGAACCGGGTCGATGCGATATCACGATCGCTGATATCGGCGGATCGCAATCGGCGACAGCATAAGGCAAAGGACAAACCCCCATGCCGAGCGATATTGTGATCGCCGATATCGGCGGATCGCAATTGGCGTTGGCATCAGCCATGCCATATGCATAGAACCCCGGGTCCATGCAATATGCAATTGCGATATCGCAAAATTGCATCGGAGCAAAAACACGGAGTAAGGACCGATACCTACGCAACTTGCGATATATATCCAGACCCCACAGGGTTATGAATGCCACTTCATAAATGTTTCAAGTCTGCCATAAAAGTCGTTTTGTGATATTTTAATTGTTTTAATGTGTTTTTTTATACATAGGAACACCACGGAACGAGCACTGAGACATGTGGACCCAATAGAAGTATAAAGCAGATTTATGAATATTTGAGGTCTAATGAACTGTGTTTTGGCGGATTTTTCCCGTGTTTGAACATATTTCTCTTTGTAAATAGAGAATTTCTTTTTTCGGGATTTCAAAGGCCCGATGGACTGCTCCGTTGTGGAACAGGTGGCCACCTCCCCTGAAGATGTTATGCTATCATTGCTAATGCTTAGAAGGGGGATTCGAGCGGGCAGAGGCTGGGAGCCAGAGAGCCCGAGAAGAGGAAACGAATGGACAACGCCAGTTGGCTTAAAAGCCATGAATGTCATAGGCAGAAGGGGTTGTGAGAGTTGTCGCTGAAACCGAGCATAGGCAGTGCTAAGACAGAAGTGTAGAAAGCGAAGCTAAAGTAGGAGGCTAAGGCAAAAGGGAGCAGCGCAAAAAGGGAGCAGCAAAAAGAGACCTAGGGAGCAAAAGCGAAAGCACATACCAGTCAAGGGAGTCACTTGGAGTTCAAGTGGAAAGCCAGAGGGCTGTAAACTGAGAGAGCCAAAGAAGCCAGAGCTGAAGAGCCAGAGCCAAGAGCCAAAGCGAGAGTCGAGAGCCAGAGTGAGAGTCAAGAGCCAGAAATCCAAGAGCTTCAAGAGCCAGGGATAAAATGGTGTCTAAACCCATTGTTTTTGTGTAAAACCAATGGATTTGAGCCAGGGAGCTTGTAAAAGAACTTTACCATAATCCCAGAGAGCTTAGTCGAGTTAACTAGAGCTCAAGGAGAAATAACCTAAGAGTTTTGGGTGAACTCCAAATTAAAATTGTTGTCTTATGTGTTTGTTTTACTACTGCATCATTTACTGTTATATATATTTATATATCAGTTCAAGCACATCAACTTACAACACAACAACATAATTTAAAACATATAATCAGTGAAAAACAAATACCAGCATACACCTATGTTTTTAAGCATTTTTAATTCCACATTGGTTAATCAATAAGACTTGGGAATATTTAAGCTTTGGAAGTGGGAGAGGTTCCTGTAGGTTAGACAAGAAGCTTAAGAGCCCCATTTTCAGATTAGTTACAAATTGACATTTGACTACAATTGACTACAGACATGAACAGTTGTCCTTGATCTAGATTCATGTTAGTAACATATTTTTGAATGTTGTTGGCTAAATTATGTTGGATGATTTTGTATTGGCTCATTGTACTCTTTTTTGAACATTTTATGATCATCAAATAGAAAAAGAATTACAAAGGGTTTTCCCTCTAAGCTTTTTTCCCTAGTCATTGACCGAAAATTTGGTGTCTCTTGTTGATGTGTTAATTGCCTCCTTTGGCAATGCATTTATTACTCTATCTTCAATTATTATTGATGATTAGAAATATTAATTATTGTGTTAATTGTCTCCTTTGTCATTGCATTTATTATTCTATCTTCAATGATTAGAAATATTAATTATTAATAAAAAATTGTTAATTGACAATATGTCATGTCAACTTGCTATGTTAAAGAGTTAGTATTTCACATTTGTTGGTCCAATCAATATAAGGACCCATTTCAGACATAAGTTAATAATTTATATAATTTAATATTAATTATTTATGGGTAATTTATTGATATTTTATGATGAATATGTAACACCGGTACTATAACCAACCAATTATTTATGGCAATTTATTGATGTTTTATTATGATTTTTTTTATGGATATGTAACCATTATTAATTAGTACACAACAATAAAAACCTCTCCCTAACCATTTGTGATAATAATTTGTGATTTTGCGGTTTCGGTAAGCCACCGAATGTGAGATACTTAGGCTGAGGACACAGGAATGAGCATGCTTTTGGTAAAAACGTTGCATAGTGAAAGATCCGGCGTCCGAGACAGCCATCATGAGAAAAATTCGAACGGGAGATGTGATAACAGAATCTTTCCGTATTTGACCAACCAATTGAAAATGCAGTCACAAAGCATGGGATACCACCCATGACAGGCTACAAATTTATGTTTTATAAGGAAGGCATCGAATGTCTCATACCATGGTACAAATTTATACTTTATAAGGATGCCATCGAATGGTTCCCAAAGGTAGCAGGGAGCACAAAGAATCGAAGGAAAGGTCACCGTCCCCACTGGCATGACCACCATTATTACGCGACTTTAACATGTTTGCTTTTGTACATTGTTGAGATTCGGATATAGTGGCTAATTTAAGTTGCAAAATTTCTTTTTATTACAACTTTGAGAAAGCTGGGCATAACACCAAATACAGAGGCAGGTGGTGAGAAAAATAGGAAAAATTCGGTTTCAGCAGAACATGATGACACAAAGTGCCGATCACATTCTACCTATCATCACAATAAAAACTCCTACGCCTGCACTGCATTCCGACGCGTAGATTATCATCTATCTACATGCATCAGAAATTTTGGGAAGGCCAAAAACAAATTAGACAAAAGCTTCATTGCCAGAGTAACTAGTCAGCTAAACCCGACATTGGTGAGTGGGTGGACAGGTGGGTTAGAAGTTCAGGATAGCAGCGAGTACGCCCGCCTTTTGGGTGAGCGGTCCGATAAGGTTGGAAGGCCTCGCTGGTAGACTCGCTGCGTTTAGAAATGCGGAGGACGCCCTGGCTCGCGATGGCGTGAAATATGTGCCGTTGAGCATCAGATCTCCATTCGTTCTCCAGTTCCAATCCTTCCATTCATCCACGTCTCCCTATACCCGCTTTGTTACCTCTTTCGCAAAAGGATTTGCGGGTGCTATGAATCTATTGCCTTGACTGTTGATTGTGGGGTTTGCACTCCCCCCAATCGCGTACATTTCCTAGTGAGTGTAATCATTGTTCACCAAAGTGTCTATGCCTGCACCTGCACTCATTCATATATATTCATTTCCTGGCAATACAACTTCCACACTGTACTCTAATGTTGGAGGAAATGGAATGATACCATTTATTTACCTGGGCATTCGCTGCACAAGATCACCTCCAAAATGGTTGTATGCAATCGTCACGCGCGTATTCACGTTGGGAGTGCAGCTATCACTAGCACCCAACAACATCACTAGCTATGCTCAACGCCAAAGCAGAGCAATATTATCATTGTCTCACATGATTTCGGACAAAAACAGAGCAGTGCACTAAAAATTTCTCCCATGTAAGTACCTCGTTGTGGTGAGTGAAATAACTATTTGAGAAGGTAATAGCAGTGGATCCCGTGATGGCATCGATGTGACCGTCAGCACAGTTTGACGAGGAGACATGGTCCACCCAAATGCGACTTCCTCCAAATATGGAGATCCCATCTACATCGCAGATAGTTCTCTACCAGTAATGCGTGGGAGAGTCCCTCGCTATAGCGTTTCTGGCAGGCTTACAATCATGAACGTGAATTCCATGGATGATGATGTTAGTCACACACTGAACGATGATACGGGGCCCGTTTGCTATGTAGACGTTCACACCCCATCCGTCTATTGTATTGTAACTGTTCATGATCAGCTCCTCCTTCAGTTGGATGACCTTGTCTCTGGAAAATAATCCACAGGGGCTCGGTTTGAATCACTGCATAACGCAGAGTGCCGGGTCTTGAATTCACCCATCATAATAGTTGGGACCATAACCAGATAAAACCTCCAGTTCTTGCTTCCAAGAACATTCTTGCTGAATCCAATCCCGCAGTCTGCCAGGTCGCACTCCAGCAATCATTAATACAGAAAGGACAGCCTCTGCTTCTGAGAAACAGAGATCGAAATGGCTCTGCTTTGGTGCCACCTCGCCATGAATACTTAGGATCGTGATGAATGTTAGTTCAAAGCATACAACACACGTAGTAGATTTATACTCAAAGACTTAGAATAATTTTAGAAACAGACAAATGGAGAAACAATAAGATCACTCAATCAGAAACAGCGGAATAGATAAAACAATCACTAGAGAACATAAATCACTTTGCATTACGGTAATAGGCTTGGACCTTGGCTTGCATTCCTTGGCCAGAGAAATTACAAATTTATAGAGGCTGAAGAAGGATCTAGAATCCTGCATGTGATTTAGATGGAGATCTAGAAACCGATGGCAGTGTAGAAGAATCTATAATCTTGCATGTGATTTAGATGGAGATCTAGAAACTAATGGTGGTGTAGAAGAATCTAGAATCTTGCATGAATTTGGCTTCACACTTAAGATTCTCCTACTTGAAGCCAAAATCAAGTCACAACGCATCCTATCATGCCTCTACATAACTCATGTTTATTTCGTGGTTGAATCTTAGTGATCATATCAGTAGGATTCTTATCTATATGGATGTTTTCCAAGGATGATTGTTCTTCCTCCAACACATGTCAGATCCAATGGTACTTTAAGTCAATGTGCTTGGTTTTTGAATGAAATGATGGGTTTTTCACCAAGTGAATGGCACTCTGACTATCACAATATAACACATACTTGTCCTGCTTTATTCCTATCTCTCCTAGGAATCGCTGCATCCACAACATCTCTTTACAAGCTTCTGTTGCAGCTATGTACTATGCTTCTGTTGTAGAGAGAGCTACTATTCTTTGTAGCCTTGACACCCAAGATACTGCTGCACCTGCAAATGTATACAAATAACCTGTAGTGGACTTTCTGGTATCCATATCTCCAACCATATCCGCATCTGTAAATCCTTCAAGCACAGTCTCGTCATAACCAAAACATAAACAGTAATGACTAGTACCCTTGAGATACGTCAAAATCCATTTTACTGCTTGCCAATGTTGTTTGCCTGGATTGACAAGAAACCTACTCACTACTCTCACTGAATATGCAATGTCTGGTCGTGTGCATACCATGGCATACATCAAACTTCCAACTGGTGAAGCATAAGTAATATTGCTCATCTCTTCTTTCTCCTTATCATCACTAGGACATAATTTAGTACTCAGCGTGAAGTGGGCTGCAAGGGGTGTACCAGCTCGCTTGGCATCCTTCATATTAAACCTGTCAAGCACCTTCTTGATATATTTTTCTTGTGATAGCCACAACCTTTTGTTTTTCCTGTCACGCATAATCCACATGCCCAACATCTGTTGTGCTGGTCCCAAATCCTTCATTGCAAATTTTCTACCCAAATCTTTCTTTATTCTATTGATCTTATTCTTATCATGCCCAACAATCAACATGTCATCCACATATAACAATAATATGATATATTTTCCTTGATCATACCTCTTGATGTAGACGCAATGGTCAGCTTCCAACCTCTGAAAGTCATGTTCCAACATGAATGAATCAAATTTCTTGTACCATTGTCGAGGTGCCTGTTTCAACCCATAGATACTCTTCTTCAACTGGCCTTCTTTTCCTTTTTCTATGAAGCCTTCTGGCTACTCCATATAAATTTCTTCCTCCAATTTACCATGAAGGAAAGCAATTTTTACATCTAAATGTTCACATTCTAAGTCTAAAGCAGAAACTAGACCAAGAATGACTCTAATGGATGACATTTTAACAATAGGTGAGAAAATTTCAGTGGAGTCAATACCTTCTTTTTAGGCAAAACCTTTCACCACCAGCCTTGTTTTATACCTCTCCTTCTTTTTGTCACCTTCATGCTTAATCTTGTACACCCATTTGTTTTGTAGAGTCTTTCTTCCTTTTGGGAGGTTTACAAACTCCCAAGTTTTATTTTCCTGCAAAGAGTTCATTTCTTCTTCCATTGCTTTCTTCCATTCTTTACTGTGCTCAACTGTACAAGCTTCTTGAAAAAAATTAGGCTCACTTTCCTCAGTCAACAAAATATAGTTTGAAGGAGGATACGTTTGTGAAGGCTTATGAGGCCTAGAAGATCTGCGAACCAACTGTGGTGGTGCATTATCAGGTTGAATCTCCTGTAAAGGTTCCTACAAGATTCCTTCTTCTTATTGTTCATCATTTTCCACTTATTGTTCATCATGCTCTTGAATTTGTTGTTCATTATCTTACATTGGTGGGATGTTTTCTTGTTGCTCTTCAAACCTGTCAATAACCTTCTTGACCTCCAACTCACCTACAATCCTCTTGAACATTTCTGACTCATTAAATATAACATCCCTGCTTCTAATAATTTTATGTTTGACTGGATCCCATAGACGATAACCAAAATTTTCATCCGCATATTCCAAAAATATGCATTTCATAGATTTATCATCTCGCTTAGTTCTATTTTCTTTGGGAATATGTACAAATGCTTCACATCCAAAGATTTTCAAGTGAGAATAATTCAACCTCTTACCAGTCCAAACTTCTTCAGGGACACCGCCATCCAAGGCTGTAGTTGGAGATCTATTTATGAGGTAGCAAGCGGTCCTGACTGCTTCAGCCCAAAAATTCTTCTCCGAACCAAAATTGGACAACATGCTTCACACCTTTTCCATAATGTTGTGATTCATCCTTTCTGCGACACCATTATATTGAGGAGTACTAGGCATAGTCTTCTCATGCTTTATGCCAAACCTGTTACAATATTCCTTAAATGCATTTGAGCAATATTCTCCACCATTATCTGTCCTTAAACACTTGAGCAATTTGTTAGTCTCTCTTTCAACAACAACATGAAACTTTTGAAATATTCCAAACACTTCACTTTTACTTTTCATAGGATATGCCCAAACCTTCCTGGATGCATCATCTATAAATGTTACAAAATATGATGCTCCTTCTAATGATTTGATGTTAACAGGCCCAAACACATCTGAGTGTACCAATTCTAACACATTTTTCTTTCTTTCATGGGCACCTCCAAGGAATGAAACCCTTCTTTGTCTACCATATATACAATGCTCACAAAGATCAAGATTGTAGGATTTCAAACTTGGCAATAAATTTTTACCAACAAGGATTTTTAAGCCCTTCTCGCTCATATGACCCAAATACTTATGCCACAAATCTACTGAATTTCCTTCTTTTGTGACAGCAGCCAAATCTGATTTTCTTATCAGTGTCTTCAATGTGTATATTGTTCCTATCTTGGGTCCTTTGGCTATGACCAATGCTCCTTTGCTAATTTTCCAGCCTCCTTTTCCAAAGCTTGTGGAATAGCCTTCATCATCCATTCGTCCCATAGAGATTAAACTCATGTGCATTTCTAGTACATGCCTAACTTGTTTCAACAATATATCTTGTCCATCTTTCATCTTGATCTAGACATCTCCCACTCCAACAATATTGCAAAAATGATTATTCCCCAAATGCACTCTACCATAATCACCAGGATTATATGAAACAAAACTATTTTTGCATGGGGTTACATGGTGAGATGACCCAGAGTCAAGGATCCAATCAAAGCTACTGCTAGATGTATATACACATGCATCCTTTACTGAAAGAGTAAACAACACATCACCATCTGTGGCTACAACAATAGTCTCACCTTCAATTGTGCTGGATGACTTGTGATTTGTACTGGACGGTCTCTGATCCTTTTGTCCTTTCTTCCAGAATCTACATTCTTTCTTCATGTGACTGGGTTTGCCACAATGAAAGCAGATGATCTTTCCTCTCCTTGATTTTGATTAGCCTCTCGATCTTGATCGCCCTTGCTGGCCTTGATCCATTCTCCTACCATGATGAGCTAGAGCTAGAACTTCTCCTCCCTGGTTTTCTGCATTTGAATTGCGTCACAGTTCCTCATTCATTAAACTGTTGCTGACATCATCAAACGTCAGGGTCCCTGCAGTTGTTGAAGTGATCATAGCTACAATTAAATTTTCCCAGCTATCTGGCATAGAGCACATTAGAAAAATGGCTCTAATTTCATCATCTAAAATGATTTTAACAAAGGCAAGATTGTAAGAACCTGAATCCTATTATTAGAGCCTCTATTTTGTTATACACTAACAGATCTATTTTCCTGTTAATTTATAATAATAAAAGGAGCTTGCTGACCTTTTCACATAGCTTTAAACATTTAACATCTTATCATTTTATCATAAGCAACATAAATTAAGGTGAACATTCCATTTATATTAACTTAACAAGAGTAGTCCATGGAAAAATACATGTTCCGGCGGTTGATGATGATACCTTTGTCTTATAGCTCCAGCTGAACGCTCCCTCTGGCCGACCCAACCGGATTTACCTCCCAGCCAACTAGGAAATAAATTCCTAGCCCAGGAAACCTCCACAGGTTCCCTAGCCCTCCGTGCCCAAGTCCAACCAGATATAGTGTGTCCTCAAGAAGAATGTGCAAAAGTAGATAATGATACTTTCCTCCTCTCAAACCCAAGAAACCTCCACTGGTTTCCAAGGTCTCCCAAAAATCATAACAAGGCCAAACAATCACAACCAACCCCCACAATCCTAAGCAAGACTCCAACTCCCCCCTTTTCTTCCTTCCCCCTTCCCTTTTATACCCTCTTTCCTCAACCACCTCTCATTAATGTCATTAACTCTCACCCATCCTTGGTTGACTTCTCTTCTAAGCTAGGAGTACATTTGGAATTGTGACATGAATATAAAATTGAGAATTTAATGGGAAAGGATCATGTCTTCTCCCAAGTAAATCTGAAAAATACATTTGGGAATGTGAAGTGTAATTACATGGAGAGGACCATGTCTTCTCCTTAGTAAATGTGAGGGTACATTGGGGAATGTGAAATGAATAAATATATATTGTTGATAAGATGGAGAGGACTATGTCTTCTCCCAAGTAAATGTGAGGGCACATTGGGGAATGTGAAATGAATAAATATATATTGATGATAAGATGGAGAGGACTATGTCTTCTCCCAAGTAAATGTGAGGGTACATTGGGGTATGTGAAATGAATAAATATATTTTGAATTAATGGAAGCAGACCATATCCTACATAATATTCAAATTGAGAAGGTAAGTGGGGAATTTGAATAATGGAAATCATAAATTTATTTTATGACCAATATTCTCAATATTTTCAGATAATGTAAATGTTAACACAATTTGTAGGATAAGATTTAAGTGGGGCATTACATACACCCGTCCTTCAGAAAACTTCGTCCCGAAGTTAGAATGAAAAGATACAAGGAGTTTGAAAGCATAGCAAACCAGAGAGAGTTATAGCATTAAAATTTGATAAGTCAGACAATGACATTACTTCCCATCAAGAGTCTCCAACTGATCTATTTCCTCCTATCCATCTTGACCTACTTCCGTTCCCACCCTATCCATCCTCTGCTGCTCTATCAGTGGCAACGGCCATACTAACCACTGATAAAACCGACATGGTGGAAGCGTCGAATACCTCGACCGAACTTTCCCCAGCAGGCATCTGGCAATCGTCATCACACGTCTAGGGGGAGCGTTCAGCTGTCCTCCCCACGATTCCAGGTTTCGGAGGATACACGGTGGGAAACACCTCCACCCCTCCTTCAGAGCACGGACCACACTACAGAGCTGGTTGGACTTGTCATCGAATAATCCAGTCAGGTCATCTTGCCACCTGTCATTTGCATTTTACTCATGTCATAAGAGTGCATATCAAGTAGATACCAAATGTAATAGAACAATGTACATCGTACCTTTCCTCATTGGTCGTCTCGACCTCCCCCAATGGAATGTTAGATCTTGGTTATCATACGGTTCTTTCCAATCTGTAGTTTAGTTCTCATCCATGCATATATATAACCACAAAATAGATATAGATACATGATCTTAAACACCATGTTTATCAAACCCAGTGTCCACGTGTCAATTTTTGTTGTTCATACTGGAATTAAATCTTACATCAGATAAATCATAATTTCACTAAGTCATTGATTAGATAAATCAAATATATATAAGCCTATATGATGCAATAATAACTCTGACAAGTCATGCACTAAATAAATTGTAACCAAGTAAGTCATACATTTGGTCATACATCCAACATTTCCATCATCAATACCAAATCCATCAATTGATTTTCATGTGTCCAACCAGATGTATATAATGTTCATAAATAACAACATGGAACTGCAAAAGAGAACCTTAACATAGGTGGCTATCTATGTTAAAATGGGCATCATAAACGCTCATGTGACATCCTTGTGGAACCCCTCAATAACAATTAGAGTTGGAACAGATTCAACTATCCATCATGGAAAATAGCATTTGGACCCGTATATGCTATAAGGTGGTACCAAAACCAAAATAATAGCAAGCAACAGATTAGTGCACTATCAATTCCACTAGGAGGTGCTAGTATAAGTTTTATGCATATAATTCCTTTAAAACCTTAGTGAATATAAAAGTCTCGCTCTTCCAATTTGATGGGTTTTTTTTTTTTTTTCATCTTCCAACCCATTTAGTTAATCTTGAAAATAAAAGACTCCAAACTTCAGAAACTGTTTCCCAACATGATTTTCATACTTTATTTTTTTTGTAAATTGAGAGGAATGTCCTCTAAATGTCAAAAGGTTCAAATTTATTATATATTTAATCATTGTTTACTAGTACTAAAACAATCTCATGATATATATTGCAGCTCACAATATGATCAGACAAATGAGAAATAATTAAATGAACGGAATAATTGCCTTTGCCTTGTTGCTATTAGTATTTCCCCTCTAAATGGCATCACATTTCTAAAGATGCCTACTCCTTTCATAAGTGGCCAGTGACCACAAAAGTTGCAAAGAAAGTTGAGGGTCCTTTTATCCAAAACTAGAGACACATTATTTTTCACGACATTTTTATTCAACACTAGAATAAGGGTAAAAGTGTATCCTAATATTTTCACTAGTCTTTTATTGACTAAATAAGCTTCCATTCTAAAATCCCAAATTCTCTACGAATTGATCTTCTCATTTAATTTAAGATCATTAAAAACAACTGTCAGAGTAAGCCTTACACAAGCCCATGGTATTCAATCTATATTTTCACTAGAAAATTCTACCCCACTAGACCATCTTTGTCAGGCCTCCATCGGTTATGCACCATGCAATAATTGTTGGCATCCTCTTTTCCTCAACCTTAGGTTACATCATGTCAGCCCATTTTTCCTTGGATTGTTTGCTTGCTGGTTTTATTGTTTTTCTCTGTTACCTGTACCTATTCATTATTAACTAATTTCTTGATTACTTTCTAGATTTCTTCGTCTTAGTAAACAAACAACATGACAAAGCATACTTAGTTACAAGACTATGCTTAATATGTATGGATTAGAAGCAACCATTACATTGAATCTCACCATGCTAGATTGATGCATTCTAGTGAAAATCGATTTTTTGGAGAAGTTCAATTCAATTAAGAACACTTTAACCAATTAACCATGCCTTAAAAGAACTATCAAATGGTAAGGATAGTACTGGATCACTTAGGGAAAACTCTTGGCATGTTTTGGGCTTCGTAGTAACTCAAACCACTCTATACTATATCCCTATGTTTAAAGTAGAGGGTATTTAAATGACACATGCTAGTCAACAGAAGTCATGAGCATTACAACCATAAACTAAATTTCTATAATTAGGTCTTCGTTGTGACATCGTCACTATATTGCAGATCTGGTGTCTCCATTTATAGGTTCCAAGAAGCTTAACAACCTCATCTACTTATAGGTTCCAAGAAGCTTAACAACCTCATCTGCTTATTTCTATAATCATTCATCTATAGAAAGCATGCAATGTTTAAAATTTGTACAAAGATAAAGCTTATAATGGCCTTGGTGGGCTTAATGGTTAAGAACATGTATTTCCTTGTAAGAGGTCATAGATTCAAATCTAGCGGGAAGTAGAAAAGGTAAACCTCCACAGACTTTAGTGGTCAAATCACTGCAAGGAGGTGGATCGCTTGTCCCATAAACAAGGGGTCTCATAAACCAATTTCGTGTCTGGCTTGGCCATGACCTATTATTATTATTATTATTATTATTATTATTCAAAGGGAGACTCTAGCTCTATTTGTAAAATTTATTTGACGCATGCATAACATCAACATAGAACCAACATCCAGAAACTAGCAAATGTTCTGCAGAAACTCTCATGGGACGTGAAGGTTCCACATCTTTACCAAATCCAAAGTAACCAGCACTTGAAGTTTTTCCCCTATCTATATCTCTTGAAACAATTTTGTCATCAAAGTTTGAAATTCTTCGGTAGTATAAGAACAGAGCAAGGCTAACAAATAGAGCAGCTGCAGCAGTGCAGATCCCAATTATAACTGCTTTAGCAAGGCCCCTGCCATGTCTCTCACTGGTGCCAGGCCCATTGTTAGATGATATTTGAACACGAGGAAAAATCAAACCAGAGTTTCCTGGATAGAATGAAGAGTGAGGGAAATTTCGCAAATTTTGTGGGACATAACCTGACAAGTCGTTGTAAGATACTTTAAATGCCTTTAAGCTGGCAGGAAGGTTGCCGGGTATTTTCCCAGATAATTGGTTGTGAGAAAGATCGAGGTTGACCAAGACAAAAAGCTTACTGATTTCATTTGGTATGTTTCCTGACAATTGATTTCCACCAAGATTCAATGTCTTGAGCCTGTCAATTGCACCAACTTGTGGAGGAATAGTACCACTCAAATGGTTGTTCGAAAGGTCCAATGATTCCAGGAAAGAATATTTTGTCACTTGAATGGGGATTACTGATGAAGCAGGGTTTACTGGTAGAATGTCCGGCAGGGGGATACCCCCAGTGAAATTATTGCTAGATAAGTGTAAATGTTCCAAGGTAGACAATGTAAAAAGGCTGGTTAAAAGAGCCCCGTTTAGCTTGTTGAAGCTAAGGTCAATAACATTAATCTTGGGATACATTCCCAATACAGTTGGGAGAGATCCCACTAAGTTATTGTGGGAAAAATTCAGATAGGTCAATCTTAAAAACTGAGAAGTATCATTTGGCAGGGACCCTGTAAATGAATTCTGGCTCAGATCAAGCACTTCCATATAATTTCCCCATGTCCGCATCATAGACAAATCCCCAGATAACTTGTTATCACTCAAATCCACTACTGCACAGATTCCAAATTTTATTGGCAATGTACCAGATAGTGCATTTGAAGAAAGGTTGAGCACCTTAAGAGTTGTCGTTGCAATATTGTTTACATAAAATGACAAAAATGAATTAGTAGTTTACAGAGAACAGAATCCAGATTTCTGTTGTTTGACTCCTTTTAGAGTCAAATAACCATGGAAAGATTATCATAATAAATGTAGTACCCACTATCTAATCATCCATCATGTAAAGTTACATTATAATTTATATGCAGCCATGAAAGTGAATGGAAAATAGTTGGTGCCGCTGAGAATAGTTTGATCCACAATGTTTATTAGGGTCGAGTAACATAGAATAATGGATAATGACAAATTAGTGATAAAGGAAACTATTACAAAATCCAGCTCTCAGCATTCATGGACACTCAAGTTTCCTGTCACTTATTAATTCATCTATGCCAGTAGGATCTACATGCAGTGAAAAATGAGATTTGACTTCATCAGAATTGGACAACTGACCACTCCATGATTAGTTACAAAGACACAATAAACTACCACAACACCGTATAGTCAATTAATGATAAGGATAATAAAAATGAACATCGATATCCAAGAGAATCCCAAACCATACACTTCTCAGTGTTTGATGACAAATAAAGTTGCTTGATTTTAACCCAGAGACTTCTATAAAGTTAAAAGTACCCTACAACGGGACACATATAAGGACAGTTCATAAGACAAACTATCGTAAATACAGCTCCCCAAGATGACAGAAGCTCACGTTCCCTATCACCCAGTAATTCACCCATCACAATAGAATGTATGTTGCAGGTGTGTTCTGATCGTGTGTAAATTTGAAAATTGAAATAATGAATAGGTAAATACCAACATGAAATTAGCACAGGAAAAGCTACGTTGTCAAACAAATAATTTATTAAATACCTACATAGACTTAATAAATTCCAAGAAAAGACCAACAATGGTAATCCCAGCACTCTTGCAAAATATTTGCATGGCAATACGACCAACTTTACTCAAATTCACATTGAGAAGTAATGAAGATAAACTGTAACAAGATGATGCCTTTTATGCTTTGGGTCGAGAAATTATGATAAGAATAATGAGACAACACACTAACAGGCTTTTTTTTTTAATTAATCTGACCCTCTCCCTTGAGAGATTGGATCTGATTTTAGAGAGGGATGACTTGGAATATGCCATGTCTTAACAGGACCATGTAGGACTTATGCACCAAGGGCAGAGCAACAAACTCCCAAGATATGGAGAGAAAGCGGATACCCAATAAATATGGACTTGCACTTGCAGGTTCTGTATGTGGGAACCTTAGAAGACCATTTCATCTTTAAATGCCCTGTCTTTATGACCAGCCGGAAACCTCTCTGAGGCAGATCTATCTGCACCTCTAACTCCAGACTCTTTACTTCTTACTTGCAACATTTTGATGATTCCAATCACAAGAGGCATCAAGAACAAAACTCCAATATCAGGTCAGCCAGGCTGCGTAGACTTCAATATATAAAACCAATAGATGGGAAGAATTGCATTACACACTTCTTCTTGACCTTGGATGTTAGAAGATTAACAATTGATAGCCATGTTGATATTGAGTTTCTTCATTGTCCTTCGAACCCTTGTTCTTTTTGTCCATTGGGCTCTCTAGGGTTTGATGATATCTGTTTCAGCACTCCATTGTACTCGTTTATTTCTTTTATCATTCTCACGTATATTATTTAATTACCGACTCTTTTAACACTTAATTCAGCTTCCCAATGCCTTTTCATCTTTGCAGTTTTTATAATGCTGTTGGAAATTTGTGGCAACCAGTGGCAATTGATATTAAAATTAAAATTAAAATTGAATGTCCACCTTGAGTCTACCATTTCAAAAATCAAATTACACTGGGATCTCTCAAGCAATTTGTTAAGCTAAGTAATTATAAATTTGACTAAATTCTTGAGCTGTTTTCTTTTTCTTAGCGTAATGCACCTAATGACTTAATTCAAAAATTCTGCCTTGATACAATACTTGGACATACAGCTCTATGTGAAGCTGCTCTAAATCAATATTACAAACAATACAAGAAAAATCCAAAACATGGCTGCACAAAGAAAGTACCCGAAAGATTGTTGTGGCTGAGATCCAGGCAATAATGAAGGCATTTAGTTTTTTCCACTCCTAGTAAGCAGATATGCCCTTCCTATAGGTGAAACCCTGATCTGAAACTGTCTACAATACTCTCAAGACAGCGTGATGTATGTACACAAAAAACAGGACTGTAACTTAAAATGTAAAAATGACATATAAGCAAAAAAAGAAATGTAGAACAAAGGACTGTATAATCTACATAAATGAAAGTTCTGGAAGTTATGATAGCAACAACAAAAACTCAGAACTCAGCTCACCATCACTCTTTATTACTCACAAAGGTGAATTGCAAAGCAAAATTAAAACCTAGCTTGCTAATCTCTAGCTCAAACTGGAACAAATAAAACTCACCTCCATGAAGAAGGCAAGGGTTTTACAAAAGTAGAGTGCCTCGGTTTAGAAGCAAAACCCTAAACCTAGCCTAGAAAAGTGTGCCCATCCTCAATAACCAGGTGTGCCTTGCCTTCATGTTCTTATAACCCAATGCATAGGTGTATTCAGCACTAGATGCCCGCAGCTAGGTGGAAAATTGCTCCTACACAACCATTCCATGAGTTTAATTATTTTACGTATGTGTAATTGGTTTATGTTATGTATGTTGTAAATTCCATATGATAAACCCTTGAGAATTTTATGTGATGAGTTGCATATAGCTGAGATGAATTACATTAGAATATTAAATCAGATAAGTGGGCAGATAAAATCCTATCGTAGAATTCAGAGAGGATCATCAGTCAATATTTGAATTGGATCAGTGCCCTGCTAGGCAATGAAGGCAGTTAGGTATGTCTCCACAGGCCTGACACGACAGCAATGATACACCATTGTCAACCTAACACTCATCTTGTTCGGTCCATGCTATATTCACTACAGCTACACAACAGATGTCATGACATCCTTCTAAGGTCCCTTCTGTTCACAGTTCACCTCGCCTCAAGGATATGGAAATCATCATATCTGCACATGTTCCTCCACAACCCATAGTTATCTAGCTCAAATCTTCACCAAGGAGGACATATTTTCTTCCAATCATTACAGTTGAACATTGAGAATTGCATAAACTAATGTTTCAGCAGACATTCTCCTCTCAATATCCCAACAGGAAACTCCAGTCAACACTAATTCCTACAGACTATTTTATTCTTTGTTGGAAAATATGTGTCATCCACATAAATCAGGGCAATTTCCTCTCAACAGAGAGGAATTAGTTCCTAAGTTCACAGTGGACTTAGTTAGACTATGTATCCTATTTGTACATGTCTCTTGTATTTCCCAGATGCCATTGAAAACTTGATAGGTTTCCATATGTTTATTGTATTATAACACTAGGAGACTTGGTTAATGATAATCACTCTGCTGGAAGGGTGTGTTTGAGAAGAACCCGAACCCTTTTCCAATGTTCGGGTGTGTGAATCGAGTACAGGTATGCAAATCCCACCCCTAGGTTTACGTACCCCTGCTTCACAGATTTCCTGCTATGAATCTGCACATAATATGAATGTAAAAGAGTTGCAAAACAGTAGTGTAATTTTGGTCATAAATGAATACTAGAGCAGAATGGTCGCACACTCATTCTGCAAGTTCCATCTATATCCTTCAATCTTAACAGTGCTTTAAGTGAGACCTTCCCCTCACAAAGATTGAAATGCCAGCATACTAGACTACAACCGAACCTTTGCTGGAAAACTGTTCAAATCCTGGTCTCCAAAAAGAGCCAACAAATATAAACTGGCCTATATATCGGTTAAGGTGCAGTTTGTACTGGCCGATTTCAGAACTCTTAAGCTGCAGAAAACCCATTTCAAACCAAATTATGTTAAGCAAACACTCCTAAGCACACATTAATTGAGATTATCTGAAAATTGAATCTGAGAAACATGTTAAAACTCCAAACTGCCACTCTGCCTGTATTGCCTATGAGAAAATATATGACAATAAAATATTTAGACAAGTATCAAGTCTTTCGCCTTTGTTAATTGATGTGACAGATACTTAACTATCCTACAGGGCCAACTGTCTAAACGGCTGCTGACCTATGCAATTAAATACAATGCCTTCCTTCTTCCCTAACTTTTATTTTCTCTATCTTGCTACTTCTTGCCATGCATCAATTACACTCTCCTTCAAATAATTGAGTGTAAATTGTTGGACGCGCTCAACTTTTCACAGTAACAAAGGCTAGTATGTAATAGTTGTCATTATAGAGCAGAGGGAAATTAAACCCTTAAAATCATTCCAATCAGTCTAATCAACTTCAGTCCATTTAGGTGCACATAAATCCATGCGTTAGGCTGTCTGAAAAAGCCCTAGATCAGAAAAGAGGGATTTTCTCAAAGTACATTAAGAAAAGATCAAGGCCTATCTTAAATTGAGACTACATTGAATTACTTTTACTAAAATACTTACGAGAACAAGAAGCAAAGAAGCAAATGACATTGAAAGAAGTTTATCCAAATTGCCCTAATTACAGAGGACTGGAAGCGAAAGGAAGTGGATCTTAACAGATGTATCAGTCCGGGTGAAAGCCATTCAAATTGATAAGTAATAATCCGATCTCCATTATTCTAATAATTGATAAGTGATGACCAATTTCCATCATTCTAGACACCGTCGGGTTCCTGCTTGTAATAGCTCGGATTTTTTTTTAAGATTAACCAGACGTACAGTGTTATCCCTATCTTTTCTATGCAGGACTGTTCGTTTACATGCACTAACCAGTTTCCTGTTTTTTCAGAGAATCGTTGCTTAAAGAGATGGGTATTTTCACAGAATTTTGCCGTAATTACGAAAAGAGAGGAAAATACAATTTAGTTGTAGTTGATGCTAAGAGGAATTATAACTGTTATTGATTCACATAAAGATAAGCTTTCTTCCCATATTTCACCTATTCTGTATCAGTAGAGATACTTATTATTTATTTGGAATCATATCTGCACATCTTAATTACCATTAATGACCATCTCGGCGTCTTTGCATAGGCTCAATTTAAAGACGATTTTTATAACTAAACCCCAAAATCATATAAATATGAATCCTCGTGGGCTCCCATTGAAAGAGCCCAGAGCCATATGGTCTTACCTTGCTCAACGCACAGTGGAAAACCAAAGTGTCTTTTCCCTCCATGTTCTGCAAGAGATCTGGAATTTTTTCGAAGAACGTGTCGCTTGCATAGTGAAAGGAGCCTGCTATGTGAGCATCCAGACTTCTCTCCTCGTCCCTGACATCGATGATGGCTACATTTGGGGATTTGCAGAGGTTGAGCAGCTCAGGAGCTGTGATATAACTGACTTCAATGGGAGCTGCCATTCTCAAATCCTGCTTTGCACCAAGAGACTCTGAATATCCACTTCTCCTGTTGCGCTTAAAACACTGAAATGACCAGCATCCCATGAAAGTGTTCGTTGCGGGAAATTGCTCCCGTTTGTCAGTGCCAATTCCATTCTTCAACTTGATCTGCCATTGAGTTAATTGTATTGTTAACATTTTCGCCACATTGGGTTCTGACTATCTGATACTGGTACTGGTACTACATTTTGCTTTGAAAGATTATCTCAAGTCTCCCCGAGATGGTGTGCGCTTGTTCACCCTATAAATTTTCGACGCTTTAGAATTTAACTCAATTCTTATCAGCATAGTCACTCTACATACAGCCAGATGGGCCTTCAGATAAGAGCAAATCAACACATCGATTCACTCTGTATTTAAATGGGTGGTCTCAGTTGGAAAAGTTTCTTAAGAACTCTTCACATTGGCTTGTATTTCCATTATGAAGTTTACCTGGCCCAAGTTATGAATATGCCTGTGTTCTTCAGGTCTCAAATCCTCAATATAACATCGCTAGGTGGTTTCCCCTAAAAGATGAATATAGCATGCCCTAATGCTGTTAAATTGCAAGTAGAATGTCATCCATTTTGCATTCAGAACCAAACGAAGAAAGGGAATTTAATATGTGGAATTACCCGAAAGTGGAAGAGAAATTCTCCTCGCCAGACCTGCCAACCGGAGGCGCAGTATTCCGGACGCCATTGTTGTTCTTTCTTGCAATAAAATAGGCGTACAAATAAGCCTAAATCTCAGCTAAACAGGCAATTTCTCCAACGAGATATCAGGCACTGATACTATAGACTGAGCAGCCCTTTGAGTGGATGGATACCGTGTTTGCTGAGAGCCCGCAGCTAATTTTGTGTTTTGTCCTCCGTTGTGCCCAGAGAAGCGAACTCTTTTAGTGGGAAAATTCTGGTTATTGGGACATCAAGCTTCTTCATCTAGGAGCTCGGTCTAGATTTTTTTTTATTTCTATAATATTATTTATTCTGTCAGGAATTTTACAGGCGCATTTAAGTTGAAGCAAAACACTAGCTCTGTCATATCCCTAGGCACTAAGCCATTGGACTGCTGTTGAAACATTTTGACATTCTAATTTTCTGGATTTTCAACTATTTAATAAGAAATTTGATTATGGAATAGCTATTTAGTGGGCTTTGGGTCCAGATTTTGAACCAAAGCTCTGATACCATGTGTAAGAACCTGAATCCTATTATTAGAGCCTCTATTTTGTTATACACTAACAGATCTATTTTCCTGTTAATTTATAATAATAAAAGGAGCTTGCTGACCTTTTCACATAGCTTTAAACATTTAACATCTTATCATTTTATCATAAGCAACATAAATTAAGGTGAACATTCCATTTATATCAACTTAACAAGAGTAGTCCATGGAAAAATACATGTTCCGGCGGTTGATGATGATACCTTTGTCTTATAGCTCCAGCTGAACGCTCCCTCTGGCCGACCCAACCGGATTTACCTCCCAGCCAACTAGGAAATAAATTCCTAGCCCAGGAAACCTCCACAGGTTCCCTAGCCCTCCGTGCCCAAGTCCAACCAGATATAGTGTGTCCTCAAGAAGAATGTGCAAAACTAGATAATGATACTTTCCTCCTCTCAAACCCAAGAAACCTCCACTGGTTTCCAAGGTCTCCCAAAAATCATAACAAGGCCAAACAATCACAACCAACCCCCACAATCCTAAGCAAGACTCCAACTCCCCCCTTTTCTTCCTTCCCCCTTCCCTTTTATACCCTCTTTCCTCAACCACCTCTCATTAATGTCATTAACTCTCACCCATCCTTGGTTGACTTCTCTTCTAAGCTAGGAGTACATTTGGAATTGTGACATGAATATAAAATTGAGAATTTAATGGGAAAGGATCATGTCTTCTCCCAAGTAAATCTGAAAAGTACATTTGGGAATGTGAAGTGTAATTACATGGAGAGGACCATGTCTTCTCCTTAGTAAATGTGAGGGTACATTGGGGAATGTGAAATGAATAAATATATATTGCTGATAAGATGGAGAGGACTATGTCTTCTCCCAAGTAAATGTGAGGGTACATTGGGGAATGTGAAATGAATAAATATATATTGATGATAAGATGGAGAGGACTATGTCTTCTCCCAAGTAAATGTGAGGGTACATTGGGGTATGTGAAATGAATAAATATATTTTGAATTAATGGAAGGAGACCATATCCTACATAATATTCAAATTGAGAAGGTAAGTGGGGAATTTGAATAATGGAAATCATAAATTTATTTTATGACCAATATTCTCAATATTTTCAGATAATGTAAATATTAACACAATTTGTAGGATAAGATTTAAGTGGGGCATTACAAAGATGATTAGTAATAATATTAAATGCATTCAAGTCTCAGCAACTGAAGCACCCTCCTTCATTTTGGGATTATAAAGCTTCTTCATCAAGAAAACTTTGTTTAATGTCGTGTTCTTCTCATATAGATCATGGATCTTCTTCCATAATCCTTCAGTTGTCTTTTCTTCGGACACATTGAAATACACATTCTTTGCTAGATATTGGCAGATTGTTACAATTGCCTTTCTATCTAGCTTATTCCATTCCTCATTTGTCATTGAAGAGGGTTTCTTTGTTGTGCCCTCAATCGGAAAATACTAATCCTTCAAAATTAGTATATCCTCCATCTGTGATTTCCATAGGGAAACATTAGCCCCGCTCAACTTCTCCATATCTGTAACTGATGTCTCCATTTTCAATATATTGATGCCCAAAAGCAAAAACTCCACTTAAAAATAAAACTTTAATTATTACTCTTTAAAATGTAGTAATAATGACCTTCCTCCTTTTAAAATACCCTTTTCAAAGTTCCTGTTCCTTTTTAAAATATACTTTTCAAAATTCCAACATATAATTATATAAATATAAAAAACATATATAATGTTTTAACATTTTCACATTTCACACATACATATGTTGGTTTGTATACGTGCAAGCTTGATGAAAAAAAATTACGAACTCCACGTAAAGCACTTACGCATGGCACTTTTCACCATATGCCCACGCCTTTTTATTTCTTGCAACAACTGTCTTAACGTTCATCAACTATTTCTTGAATAGATCCTTTTCCTGGACTCTCTTCTTTGCAGTGATTTTCGATTTCCTGGATAGATCCTTCAAAAAATCGAGAGATAACAACCAACGTTTTAATGAACGCTGCCAGAGTAAGGTGATGGCACTAAGTGGCTTGCACAGTGGATATTCGACCCTAGCTCTAATACTAGTTGTTAGTTCAAAGCATACAACACACACAACAGATTTATACTCAGAGACTTAGACGTAAATAGCAAAGAATAATTTCAGAGACAAACAAATGAAGAAACAACAAGATTACTCAATTGGAAACAACGTAATAGATAAAACAATCACTGGAGAACATAAATCACTTTGCATTACATAACAGGCCTGGACCTTGGCTTGCATTCCTTGGCCAAAGAAATTACAAATTTATAGAGGCTGAAGAAGGATCTAGAATCTTGCATGTGATTTAGATGCATATCTAGAAACTGATGGCAGTGTAGAAGGATCTAGAATCTTGCATGTGATTTAGATGGAGATATAGAAACTAATGGCGGTGTAGAAGGATCTAGAATTATGCATGAATTTGGCTTCACACTTAGCAATGAAGATCATGCTCAAAATAATTTGAATCTTCATCGGATCTATAATAATTGAAGATCATTTGTTGAAAGGAAAGGCTATGTTGTAGCTCTAAACTCTTCGAAGATGTGAAATTTAATCTACAATATGAAAACGAGAATAAAAGGCAAGCATCCTAGTAGTTATTTCTAGGAGGAGCTCACTCATGGAAAGCAATTGTAGAGGCAGTTGACATAAATGGTTTCCTCTTGAAAGGGTGTCTTAAGTCATATGTCTTATTGTAATTTGGAAGTGGTTGTTTTATTCTTTTCTATTTTCTTAGTAACTATAATTTGCATCCATAACCAATAAACAATAACTAATAAATTTATATAATAAATTTATATATTGTGTTATTGTAATCTATAATTCATATTTTTTATTTTTTTATTTTTGTCATAATTATTATAATTTGCAAGTATATCCAATAATAATATGCATATTTCATATTTTTGTAATATATTTTAGTAAGTCTATTATGTTGTGATTAACTCTCCAGTGAAATATGTGTGACAATTTACCTGAGCATTTACTGCACAAGACCTTCTCCAAAATGGTTGTATGCGATTGTCACGTGCATATTCATGTCGGGAGTGTAGCTATCACTATGACCCAACAACATTATCAGTAATGATCGACACCAAAGAAGAGCAATATTATCATTTTTATCTTTGTCTCACAATATTTCGGAAAAAAACAGAGTAGTGCACTAAAAATTAATCCCATGTGAGTACCTTGTTGTGGTGACTGAAATAACTGTTTGAGACGGTGTTAGCAGTGGATCCCATGATGGCATCGATGAGACCATCAACACAGTTGGACAAGGAGACGTGGTCCACCCAAATGTGACTTCCTCCAAAGATGTAGATCCCATCTCCATCTCAGATAGTTCTCCACTTGTAATGCGTGGGAGAGTCCCTCACCATGGTGTTTCTGGCAAGCTTACAATCATGAATGTGAATGCCATGGATGATGATGTGACTCACATACTGAACGGTGATACAGGGCTCGTTGCTATGTGGACATTCACACCCCTTCTGTCTATTGTCTTGTAACTGTTCATAATCAACTTCTTTTTCAGTTGGATGACCATGTCTCTGGAAAATAATCCACAGGGGCTCTATTTTAATCACTGCATGATGCAGAGTGTCA
Source organism: Pinus tabuliformis (assembly GCA_031772625.1). NCBI lineage: Eukaryota > Viridiplantae > Streptophyta > Pinopsida > Pinales > Pinaceae > Pinus > Pinus tabuliformis. The sequence continues at coordinate 1,595,270,764 of CM062804.1, forward strand.
GGTCTTGGATTCACCCATCACAATTGTTGGGACCATAACCAGATAAAACCTCCAGTTCTTGCTTCCAAGAAAATTCTTACTGAATCCAATCCCGCCGTCTACCAGGTCACACTCTAGCAATCATCAATACAGAAAGGCCAGCCTCTGCTTCTCTCGAATTATGAGAAACAAAGATCGAAATGGCTCTGCTTTGCTGCCACTCACCATGAATAATTAGGATCCTGATGAAGAGCATGCTCAAAATAATCTGAATCTTCATTGGATCTATAATAATTGAAGATCGCATGTTAAAAGGAACCGCTATGTTGTAGCTCTAAACTCTCCGAAGACATGAAATTTAATCTACAATATGAAAACGAGAAGAAAAGGCAAGCATCCAAGTAGTTATTTCCAGGAGGACCACACTCATGGAAAGCAATCAGAGAGGCAGTTGACATAAATGGTTTCCTCTTGAAAGGGTGTCTTAAGTCATATGTCTTATTGTAATTTGGAAGTGGTTGTTTTATTTTTTTCTATTTTCTCAATAATTATAATTTGCATCCCTAACCAATAAACAATAACTAATAAATTTGATGCAGGAGCATCGAGTGAAAAGGCGACAACTGGGAAATGTTTTTTATTTTATTTCATTTTGCTAGACAGAGAGAAAAACATTTTGAGTTTCTGTTTTATTTTGTTTCATTTAAAATTAAGGCTGACTCAGCCGTTGTTATTTAAAATTAGGCAAGCAAATCAAAATAGGATTAGTTAGGAACTTGTTTAAAGAAACTGTTAGACAACTGAAAAGTAACTAAGGAACAGTTCCTAAACTGTAAAGAAACTACTAATAATGCATTGAAAAAGAAAAACCAGAGCTTAGTGAGGGGATGCCATCCAGAGAGGAGATAGAGCTCAGAATTTGTAATTTACAATTAGTGAGGGGATGCCATCCAGAGAGGAGAGAGAGCTCAGAATTTGTAATTTACAATTGTTTTGAACCTCTATAAAAGCAAACAATTCTAGAACCTGTCATAAATGAAAGCAGGATAGTTTTTTTTCCCTTGTGCATAAATGTTTCAGGCATCATAATGAAATCAAGACAATGAAATGACTCATTAAGAATCTGAATAGCATCGACAAGAATCTTGTAACAGAAGGCATCTCAGACCAAGAACCAGACAAAGGTAAACCAACATATACAATACATTTTTTCCTTTTCTTCAACAAAAAACCAGGTACTTTTATATTCAACATTTAAGCATTCCTGTACATTTCATTACATTTCCCATTTAACAGTTTACTGTACAAAATCTATAACCTTGAAATCATGGAGGGTTCTGAAACCCATGCAAACCAAAAACATTACAGTTCATAGGCTAAATACTAGTCAAATAGCGAGGGCATGAACAACTCTGAAACCACACACATACACGGAAGAATTGAAACCCCAATGGTTATACCCGATTACAGACAGGACAAGAAACATAGCAAGCAAGAGAAAGTTACAGCCATGGAAAGACCCTACCCAGGTTTTCCCTAAGCTCGCGAATAGTCCCAGGGATGAAGCCATGGAGCAACATTCCACTGGAAGGACCTACACACCACCACAATAGGGCAACAGTTAGGTAGGGCCCTGAGACCAAAACACAATGTATAGAAAACCAAGAGAGGAGTGAGGATTTACCTGGAGGAGGTCTGATTCTGCGATGGAGGAAGAGAGCCGAGACCCGCAACAGAGGGTTTCTCCCAACATAAATGCCATGAGAAGGTTTTTCCTGCTCACCAAGGAGCCAGAACGTTAGAGCCTCAAAAACAAAAGGGGAAATTGCAACCATAACGAGAGGATTACCTGAGAGTGAGTTTGTTGAGCCATCCTATGCGGTAGTAAGGCAAGAACTTGTGTTGGTAGATCCGAATCATAACCAGACCCAACGTCAAGCACACAATCATCACAAAATAGAGCAGAGATGAAGTATGAGCCAAATGACAGAGAAAAATAGACTTGCAGGTGGGAAAGTGACCTGAAACCCTCCAAAAAATAGAGAAGTGAATCACCATGGAGAGCAAGTAGAGGCACAACACCAACAAACCACCATAGGAAACAAGCAAAGCACAACATTAACAAACCAACAAATGGGACAAGCAAGGCACATCACTTACCAACCATCGCAAGAACTAGGTGAAAGCACTGAGCACCCATAGAGCCAAATCAGACCATAGGAAAGAAGGAATGAATTCTGAATACCCTCGGCAAGTGTGATAACCCGTGGTTGCAAGCCTGAGGCCAGTACAAAGGGTAGGAAGAACACCATCAAACACATTAAAACCATATACCAAAAACCCTGCCACTGACTTTAATTAGAAAATGAAGAGTTAAATAGTCACTGCTATGTGTCCCTCCTAGGGATTGCCACCAATTTTTGGTACCAGAGCTTATTGTTCCTGTTAGCTTTGTTGGCATTTGGCTAAAAAATGGACCCAAAACACTCCCAAAGTCTCCAAAGTTTGCTTAAAATCATGCCAAAGGATCCAAACATGCCCCAAAGTCTTCAAATATTGCTTAAGATCATTTAAAAATCTCAACAGTCGCATGCCAAGAGCCCTTGTAAGGGCAGAAAAACACTATTAGGAGGCTAAAACACATTAAAACAGTAAAAAAACCAAGTATCGCAGGCTTGAGCATAGCAATGCATAACAGCCGTTATATCTGGCCGATCAATGGCCCTGATCTAAGCGGCAAATCACAAATCGTCAAGCAGAGAAGACTTAAGGTTTGGTGGAGGACACCCCCGATCAGTGATCTCTGATGATTGGACCAGCAAAGACATACGCCATGATATATGGAAGACCTCTGGGATGAGCGACATGCAATGGCGATTGATTGCATCGCTATATCGCATTGGTGATCACCATGGAGTAGGGCCTTTGCATATATGTGCGCGATGCAATAAGACCCGGACCTGATGGGTTTCCAAAGTGAAACTATATATTATGTCAAGTCCACCCAAGCCCATTTTCAACGCATTTTTATGTATTTTCGTTGTTTAAACAAAATACAAAGGGAGCCTGGGGCAGTGCGATAGTGATGAAACTCGGATCCAATGGGTTTTTGGAATGAAAATATATATAGTTTCAAGTCTGCCAAGGCCGAGTTTTCATGGTTTCCAACAGTTTTTCATGTATTTCCAAATACAAAGGGAAGCAAGGGAACATGCCATGTGCAACTTGCGATAGCGACCCTAAGGGCAGATCCGTTAGATAAATAAACTAGATTTTAGGACTTTTGAAGTCTAGAATAACAGAGATGAGAGGGATTTTTACACAATTGTAGTGTTTTTTTGTGTTTAATAGAAAAACAGTGATTCCAAACATTTAAAGGGAAACAAAGGCTCGAAGACCCATCCCACCACATATAAGAGTCTAGGAGACATATTGCTGGGAAACAGAGATCGGAAAGGGAAAGAGAAGGGCCACAACACGCTGCAGCCTGAAACAGAAACATTATGGAGCGTAGATAGTGCAGCTCATCCATAACAACATAATCAATTGTGGGGCATCTTTGGCACGAGAGAGCACCCTGCCAGTGCAGCCAAAATATCTGAATGCAGTTATTCTTTTGTCAGAAGAAGAAACACCTGAGCCCATGCGTGCCCAGTCATGGCATCAGGTTGTTGAAAAGATAGGAAGGATAGATTAAGACACTCCGAGCTTCTGAGAGCTCAGGAGCATTGTAAAGAGCTATAAATAGCTAAAAGTAAGATGTAATACAGGTTCAACTTCTGGAGACTAATGAGACTTTGATACTCAAGATTTTCATCTTCATTCATTAGCAATAGAAGATTCTTTTGCTGTTATATGTTCAATGTCCATTTTCTCTTATGTTCTAAGCTTGCACTTGAACAGGTTGTTCATGTTTCTTTTGTGTCTAATGCCAGATAACTATCATCTTATCTCTGTGTTGATGAATTAGATTTGCAAGCTTCTTTACTGCTTGTAGCTAACCATTCATATGTGGTCATATATGCATCTACCGGTACAGTCAGTATTCTCTTTTGCTACTTGTAGCTAGCCATTCATTTATTTTCATATATGCATCTACTGGTATGGTCAGTATTCTCCATCCATTCATTGAATCTACAAACTATTGAGCATTAATGGTCTAAAGCCTTGTAAGCTGAGGGTTTTCATGCATGTCTTGAGTAAAAACATAGTAGAAATGGTTATCTGGCTTGATCCAAACCATCATTTATTCCAATAGTTCAAAGAACAATATTGAAGATTATATGTTACCAGGCATCTCCGAGTTGCAACCTAGGAGAGTTTCCTCGAGTGATAACATAATTGGTGCCATTGCCGAGGAGAGGAAACTGAAGCTCAGCTTCTCTGGGAAATGACACAGATCTAGCTTTGATGATAAACAAATTTTGGGCACATTTTTGGTTGTAATCATCTCTCTGGAGACTCTATTGGAGGCTGAGCCTTTTGGTGATTCCACATCATAGTTCTGGCTCAGTTTGTGAGGCATACTCGGAGAAATCCTCAGAAGCTACAAGTTGACCTAGTACTTGACCCTGAAAAAATCATCAAAGAGAGAAAGGTATTGTAGAAAGGAGCATCAGGTTTAGGTAAACCTAAACAATCTCCTATCTCTCTTCAAGAAAGGCCTGTAATAGAACAAATATATGTTGAGAGTATAGCTTCTAATACTAGTAGCGAAGAGAAACTCTTAGAGATTCATAAAGCTCCTTATTCTTTAGGTTTTCCTTTTATTGTATGCCCAAAGGAAACCTCACCTCCTATCCATCATACTCCTTTAGTCTTATCAGTCACTCCTCAACCCTCTATCATTCAGACTGCCAGTACTCTTTTAGCCACCATAGCTATGGCAAGTCCACAAGCACCTACCAAAATGGAAAGAATCATAGCTGCTAGGTATGGACCTCTAATACTGCCCACTCCTTTGAATGCCATGCCTACTGGAGAATATCAAAATTATATGCCTATGTTCACTGGGACTGAAGGTATTTTAGCTAAAGAACATCTTGAGTCATTCTATAGCTATGCTAATAACCTAGACATTAGTGAAGACAATGTCTGGATGAAAGTCTTTGTCCAAAGCCTAGATGGAGAGGCTAGAAAATGGTTAAGAGAACTGACCCCAAGATCTATAGCAAATATTGAGGCTTTAGATGATGCATTTCTAAAGCATTGGGGGGATAAGAAGGATCTCTTCTACTACCACACTGAGTTTGGGAACTTGAAGAGGGAAAATGGTGAGCTACTGTCTGATTTTAATAAGAGATTTAACCGCATGTACAACAAGATACCAGCTGAAGTGAAACCCACCACTACCTCCACCAGACTCATCTATGCCAGTGCCTTTGATTCTAACTTCTGTTTACTGTTGAGGGAGAGGCGATGTGCTTCTTTTGCTGATATGCAAGATGTAGCCCTGGAAGTAGAATCAAACATCATGGCTGCTGAGAAGCTCAAGGGAAATGCTAATAGAAGGAGACAAAGGGGCCAGTCTTCATCATCCTCTGATCCTAAGATAGATAAAATGACCAAGATGATAGAATCATGAGCCTCTGAGATCTCCAAATTAAAGGTTGAGTAGCATTCTGAGAAAGGAAGAGTTCCTAACACCTTTGCTCCTCCAAATCCAAATCCATATAGAAGAGAAAATGAGCAGTTGCAGATTTTGCAAAGAAACAAAGATGCCAATGAAGACCAAAGGGTGAAGACCCCTTTTCAAAATGCAGTCATGGAAGAAGAGAAGTTTGAGGAAGATGATGAGATCCATTGTATGCAAGGCAAAGGCAACACCACTTTTTTAACCAAATCTGCCTATGATAAGTCATTATTTAATGGCTAGATCAGCTAAGAATGGGATGGTGAAGCTGTTGTACAAACTAAAGATCAACAAAGATATAATCTATGGTAGAAGATGAATAATGTCAAGGAGACTCCTGTTCATAAAGCTGTTGTCCCTACAGAACAACAAGCTAATAAGTAGAAGCAACTAGTAGCTGATCCTATCATCCTCAAAGCTCCAGCCATAGAGATAAGAGGCCTTGACAATTCCCCTTATTCTTTCAGTTTTCAATCAGAAATTTAGAAGCTAAGAATACCTACGCCTCTAATTGAACTAGTGAAAAATGAGTCCTTCAAAGCCTTCATCCTTGAGGCTCTTGAGCCCAAAGCCATCCAGCCTCCACTGACTATGTAAATCTGCAAGATGACCAACTAGCTGTTATTCTCATCCCAATGATTGAAAATTGTGAAGACAACTCCCCATCATTCTATGTTTCTCTATCTATTCATGATAAAATCCTTCACGATTGCCTTCTGGACACTGAAGCTAGCCATAATCTAATTCCCAAGGCTATCATGGATAAATTGGGTCTTGACATTACCAAGCCTTACCTGACCTGTTTTCTTTTGACTCTAGAAAAGTGGAATGCCTGGGACAAATCAAGGATCTAGCCTTCGCTTTGTCTTAGCTTCCCACGAAAAGCATGATGATGGATATTGTGGTAGCAGATGTCCCCCCCAAGTTTGGCATGTTACTTTCCAGAGGTTGGATCAGGAGATTAGGTGTAACATTGCAAAATGATCTATCCTATGCTACTGTCCCAGTTTTTGGAGGCGAAAGCAGGAGGTTATACAGAGAAGCTCAGTTGGCTTATATAATCAGTGATGAAAGGAATCCCACCAATCATCCCATCTATGCTATTGACATCAATTTTGGAGCTTGTTTTCTTTAGATTGAAGAATCTCAGTTGGCCTCTACTCAGCTTAAGAAACCAATTTTCCAAATCTCAGAGGAATACATTGATTCATCTTTTATATTAACTTTTCATGTCACAAATGACATAGTGCTAATGAAGCAGACCTTATCGTTCAACAGGTGTACAAAACCTTCCAAGAAAAAAATCCAAGGCTGAAAGCATATAGAGATGAGAAATATAGACCATCTCTACCTGATAATGTCAAATGCTGGAAATTTTTTGAGGTAGATGATCAAATTAATAGGCTTTTGCAAGTCTTTGATGAATTTGCTGATACACACATTGACCAAGAGAAAGAAACCTTTGATAGAAAGGTAAAAAGGGTCAATTTTCAGTTTGGTGACTGTTTTCTCAAAAGGGATGCATCAAAGAAAGGATATGTTTTTGACAGCCCTCGCAATGGGTTGTTCTTCGAACTTTATTTCAGTTAAGGCTTTCAAGTCTTGGTACTGTAAATATGTTTTTTCAAGTTTTTTTTTCATGCTAAATAATACTCCATGCCCAATGCAACACTAGGAGGAACATTTGATCTTGTTTTTACAGGAAAGGCATAGATTCTGTAGTTCTTGAAACCTCATAGGGAGGATTTCATCCCCAGAAGGAGCCAGTGTTAGCTTTGTTGGCGTTTGGCCCAAAAATGGACCCAAAACACTCCCAAAGTCTCCAAAGTTTGCTTAAAATCATGCCAAAGGATCCAAGTATGCCCCAAAGTCTTCAAATATTGCTTAATATCATTTAAAAATCCCAACAGTCGCATGCCAAGAGCCCTTGGAACGACAAAAAAACACTATCGGGAGGCTAAAACACATTAAAACAGTCAAAAAACCAAGTATCATAGGCTTGAACATAGCAATTGTTATAGACATATTTGGGCTCATCAACCCCAGACTTATATGTCGATGAATTAGGGCTCATCAACCCCAGACTTATATGTCGATGAATTAGGGCTCATCCACCCCTAAAAGAGTTGCTTCATACCCTAAAGAAACCAAGTCATCCAAATACATCATTCCTCAGAAGCTCCACTTCAAAAATCATCCAGAAATAACCTAAACTGGACCATACAGACTGCTCCACTGATAAATTGCGATGCATACTAACTGGTACACTATCAAAGTAAGATGCATACTGTTTAGGCCTTCTATAGGGTGTGACGGGTGAGGTTGGACAAGTTTCTGGGACAGTTTGTGAGTTAGTTGCTCATAGAATCTTCTAGAAAGTTCTCCTGTGACACTTGCCTCTTTGAATTCGCCCAAGGATGAACAAGGGAACTAGGAAACCATCTCAAATTCCCCTCTCTTGTGGAACTAATTTCTACACATGGAATGGCACTCATCAATTCCCATGGATGAATCACACCCTTGCAAACATCTATAAAAGGATCTCCCATCCAAGAGATCTGGAGGCTGAATTGTTGTGAATTGTAAGGAAGTGCTACTACTTTTAGTATTGAGGAGAGAGCATTGTATGATTATTAGGGTGTTCTTGCTAATTCATGAGGTGAAGGAGGATAGAAGCTGGAAGGATGACACTGAATCAGGCGATTGTTGCCGGGTTGTAATCTTTCCTTCTACTTAATAAAGTTATTTGAGATTTTTCCCAAATAAATTGTGTCAATTGTGAATGCTTTTGTTTGTTCATTGTATTTCTAATTTTGCAATGTTTATGTTATGATAGATCACGGTGCTTTGACAAGTTTTGTTTCTGTATATGTGCAGGTACTCTCCAAGTGTATTAAGTATGGGGAGGAGTTACGAAGCTGGTTAAAGGAGAGAAGATCAAGCGATGATTCAAGCGCAAGATTCAAGGTTGGTCCTCTAAAGTCTTTCTCTTATCCATCATACATAGGAAAAATGTTTAGATAGCTTTGTCTGTTGTTTTTAGGTTAGCTGCCAAGCCTAGAGGGCTAGTCATTCGAAAAGACACTAGTTTTCCTAGAAACAGCTATGCACAACAACCATTAGATCTTGCCAATCAATGGCCTAGATCTAAGCAGCAAATCACAAATCGGCAAGCGAAGAGGACTTAACGTTCAGTGGAGGACACCCTCGATCAGTTATATCCGATGATTGGATCAGCGAGTCGCAATTGGTGGGGACATATTCCATGATATATGAAAGACCTTTGGGATGAGCGACATGCGATGGCGATTGATCACAATGCTATATCGCATCGACAATCACCATGGAGCGGGGCCTTTGCATATATGTGCGCGATACGAAAAGACCCAGACCCAATGGGTTTCTGGAGTGAAATTATATATTATGTCAAGTTCACCCAAGCCCATTTTCAACGCATTTTTGTGTATTTTCGTTGTTTAAACTAAATACAAAGGAAGCCTGGGGCAGTGCGATAGTGATGAAACCCAGACTCGATGGGTTTCCAGGATGAAAATATATATATAGTTTCAAGTCCGCCAAGGCCGATTTTTCATGGTTTCTAGCATTTTTTCATGTATTTCCAAATACGAAGGGAAGAAAGGGAACAGGCCATGTGTGAATTGCAATAGTGATCCGAAGGGCGGACCTGATAGATAAATAAACCAGATTTTAGGACTTTTGAAGTTTGGAATAACAGAGATGAGTGGGATTTTTACACAATTGCAGCGTTTTTCTGTGTTTAATAGAAAAACAGTCATTCCAAACATTTAAAGGGAAAACAAAGGCCCAAAGATCCATCCCACCACATATCAGAGTCTGAGAGATAGATTTCCAGGAAACAGAGACTGGAAAGGGAAAGAGAAGGGCCACAACACACTACAGCCTGAAATAGAAACATCATGGAGCGTAGACAACACAACTCATCCATAACAACAGAATCAATTGTGGGCATCTCTGGCATGAGAGAGCTCCCTGCCAGTGCAGCCAAAATATCTGAATGCAGTTATTCTTCTGTCAGAAGAAGAAACCCCCGAGCCCATGCATTCCCAGTCATGGCATTAGGTTGTTGAAAAGACAGGAAGGATAGATTAACACACTTGTTATAGACATTTTTGTGCCTTACAACATTGAGCATGAAATGTCCATAATCTAAGGGATCCAAAGTCCCTAAACATGTTGTTCCTACCCCTAGAGGAACAAGGCTAACAAACCACAACAATTCACAGAAGTTCTCCACCTGAAACTGCTCAAAAACAAGTCAATTCAAGATCATTTCAGTGGCTACACTAGCTGTTTGCGCTGAATGTCAAAGCCAACACTGGCTACCTGCGTTGAATGTCAACTGCAACAAAGGCTACCTGCGCTGAACGAGAGTGGACAAGTGGCAGGCTCATTTCTCAAGGTGTCAAAACCCAGGAAGCTTCCAAAATGACACTTGCCTCAGGGAATTCGACTGGTGATGAGTAAGAGGTTCCAAATCTCCAAGTGGAAGCAAGAACCTCCAAGTGGACTCAAGAACTGACAGAGGGAGAGGACACTAGTCAGATCTCAAGCTGACTCATCCTCTCTCCAAACATCTATATATGGATCTCTCCTCCATGAGATCTAGAGGCCGGAATTTTGTTATTGCAAAGAATTGCTGTTGGTTTGAGACTGGAATCATTGGGTGCTTAATGCTTTGAAGGGGCTGAATATAGGAATTCCATTTGCTGGGAAGGAGATGCTGGATTGGAGCCCTCTGGGTTGTATCTCTTCCTGAACCTTGTTATTCATCAATAAAGCTATCTTGGTTTCTCCTATATGCTGATGTATTTTTGATGTATGAATGTATTAGTGTATTTGGTTTATTTCTAATCCTAAACTAGTTATGAATGTGAACATCTGTCTTTGTGTAGTGTTCTTCTCTTGTCTCAAGTAGCTGTTCTCTTGTCGCAAGTAGCTGTTCTCTTGTGATCTTGCAGGAAGTGGAAGCTGGATAAGCAAGAAGGCAAGTAGCTGTGAACACCCAAAGGGAAGAGAGACCAGATCGAGGGACAAATGGAAGACACCGGTAAGTCTATTGATCTCTCCTCTTTCACATTTCATAAAGGAAGAAACCAGAATAGCTGTACTGATTTGTTGCTAAGGCACTGTCACACCTTAGGTGGATAGGATCGTCCTGCATAGGCATTTTTCCCCACAACAAATTGGCGACTCCACTGGGGAGATCTGTTTAGTCATTTTATTTGTGTTTCTATCATTGTTTGTTTCATATACTTGACAGCAACAATCGAACTGCGTCTTTCCCGGATGCAAAGTAGACAGTTGCTACTTTGATCCAATCACTGGACTTGTCTATGATCTGAACAATGGATTCACAAATGATTTGATGATCCTTGTGATAGATCTTAGTAGCCCCTCAAAGCATCCCTTTGATTGTACCTTGCTTGTTGCTTTTATTTGGCCTGAAACAGTGAATTAAATAGCAATCTGTGACCCAGAACCTGTGAGAAACGAGAGTTTCTCCTTCAGCACAGACCCAGTGAAGGGATTCTACATTTCAACGCAGGTCCCGTGAAGGCTACCTGCGCTGAATGTCAAAACCCCTGTGTTGAGGTTGCGCTGAACCAATTTTCTCTTGTGCAACTGGGGTTCTCTGCTCTGTTTTGCCTTGTTTTTATCTCTGATTTTTGCAGCCTGTAACCAGCATAAGTACCAGTCTGATAACTCCTTTTCTCTGCTTAGATTCCGCCTCTTTGTGTACAAAACGACTGTGAGTGTTTTTATCTATTTGTGGCGTCATTTACAGTTTTCCTTTGCATGAGTGAAATAGTCATCCTGTAGCCTTTTATTCAGATCTGATTGATTGTGATCTTAGAAGAGAGTTCATTGGCTGTTTGCAGATTGATTATACATTTATTCTTGCTTGTTGGTTTGAATTTGTCTCTTTTAAGTGTCAAAACAAGTCTTCATTTCGAAAATCGTTAAGTGTTGTAATCTCTTCTATCTTCTCTGATTTCGAAAAAGTAAACTTGTTTGTATTGATCATTTAAAAGAAAATTCAAAGTTGTACAAAAAGCTTTCTTTGTAGGCATCAATACTAAGAAAGCGGAAAAAAAACACCTGCATTGTGCATTTGCATTTGATAGTTTGCATGTTGGATTTAGGAAAAGTGCATTAGAGTGTGCTGATTGCTCTTTGAAAAAAGATGGTGTCTTTCTTTTCCCTTAGTAGCTAGGATTTTCAAAGTTGAAAAGATATAAAGCTTGCTTATCATCTTTAGACTGCATTTAGGAATTTGTATCATACATCTCGTGGTGAACCTTGAAAGGCAAACTTTAAAAAGATCAACCTAAAATAAATTGAATGAACTTAACAACGCTTTGCAACATAACGCACAACATAGAGGTCTAGGCTAGAGACGTGTTCCGGCGTCGTTAAGCCTGGTGACTGTCGATCTCATGGATGGTGGGTGATTCCTCCTGAGGGACGATAGCGCCATTACGGATTGTGCTCCCACGTACCATCGCGTATATATTGGGAGACCCCTATAGGCATAAAAACTTTATCCTTAGGAAGCCGTGTCGGCCGCCCTACTGATCGCAATGCACTGAACACAGCATTCAGGAAGATCGACCACCCGTACCCTAAAAAGTATTCTGCGGTTTTGCGAAAAGTTTGGCACACCCTCTGCCTAGAACTCCAGAGCAGTTCCTTTTGGCCTTTTTCAGACTCTATAATGGAAAAAGTCCATCCGAGCATTTGTCACTTCGGGCTCGTTAAAACATCGAAGGAGACTAGAGTCATCTTTAGCTTTTTCTCGACTCTTTAAAACTGAAAAAGCAAGTTGTGTCTAAGCGTCGTTAAAAATTTATTTTGCACGGAACAATCACCCCTATTCCTGCATTGATCTTTAGGTTGAAAAAATGGAGCACACCAACCAAGGAATTCCCCTTGGTGGAAATCCTAGTCCCTTCTCCTCTTGGGGAGATGTTGGTGCGCCCCACATGGCGACATTGTCGCTTCCAGGACTGACAATTGGCCTGCCAGTTTGGCTCTTTTCAACCAATGTCGTTCAGAACACCACCATTCCTAAACAGTCGAGTCAACAGTTAGACCAGACCAGAGTTGCTAACCAGCCTTCCACCTCATCTAACTCTTCCTCTCCTCCTTCCTCTTCGCTTGACGGAACTGGTAAAACAAAAAACCAAGTTCCTAAGGAGAAGAAGGAAAAGAAGAAGAAAGAGAAGAAGAAGAAGGAGCCAAAGGTGACTAGGGGCAAACAAGTGTCGCCTAACAAAAATCCACACATAGCACTGACCAGGCCTAAATCGCCATGTGTCATATGCAAGGGAGACCACTTCCACAGAGATTGTCCCTATATCCCTCGAATACTAAGGGACTGGCCTCCCCGTTTGCACAATTCGGTAGCGTCAACCTCTGATAGCCATGTTGACTGCTCACCGTCGACTAGTGAAAGTGAAGTCCTAGGACAGAGAGGGAAATCTAGATTTCCCTGCAAACTGTGTGAAGGTGATCACGCCATCCACCGTTGTCCCTTCTTAGACGAGGCTAAAAGAGTTCTGGAAGATCGCCCGATTCTATGAGCGCAACTTCCTCCTGGATATCAAAAACTCCTGCCAAGTCCTTCACTAGTTGAGAACCCGGCTGGCCCACCCAGGTGGTCAGTCGAAGCACCTATCATTGAAGATGAACTGTCTGGATCCATGCCTGACGAAAGTCATAAGGTTGATACGGCAGTTGACCCGGTTTTGCCTTCAGAGGCTCTATCTTCGAATGATACCATCACAGAGGAGAATAAAGACGACACCATCCAAATTCTCTTCATCAACACTGACTCTGATGAACAAGGGGGCAATGCCCCCATTCCTTTATCGCAGGAAGGAAGTTCGTCAGAGCGATATCCGGCCGTCTATTCAGTCCCACCACCAAGCAACCTGGTTGTGTCCTTTGACTGGAACCAACTAGGCAGACCCCGGTTGCCAGCAAGCATACCGTTCAAAATTATCTTTCAAATATACAGAATGGTGATGGCTGGCACTATCATTGATGAGGGGGCATCTGTGAGTATCCTTTCCTCTATTGCTTGGAAAGCGCTTGGTTCGCCAGCGCTTTTACCTGAAATGAGAAATCTATCAGGTTTTGATAAAGGAACCAGTCGACCTTTAGGGATCCTCCCCAATGTGCCCATAACATTGAAAGGGAAGACCGTTCAAATGAACGTGATGGTCGTTCAAGGACCCTTGGATTATAACCTACTCCTTGGATGAGACTATATATATTGCATGGGAGCCATTGTCTCCTCACTCTTTAGAGTAATGTGTTTTCCGCATGAAGGAATAGTGGTCAAGCTCGTGGACCAACTTTCATTTCCCGGATCACGCATCACAAATAGTCATATACCATCCCTAAATGGTCTCTTCACTCAAGAAATGTCTCAACCCACGGTCCGTCCTCCTAATGAGCGCGAGTAATCCGGGAGGATATGACCGGAACCCAGGGGGCATGCGTCCTGGCCTGCTTCGGCAGGAAAACTTTGGGTATAGGGTAGGTTTCCGCGGGAGAATATGACTAGTCCGTACCACGTCCGTGGTTGGAAGAGGGGTTGTTCTAGAATATGATTCTTTTGTCAAAGTTATGTGTTTGGCGCTCGTTGTTACTCACCTTTGTCTATTTCGGTAGATATCGCCGAAGAAGTGTTTTGTTGAAAGAATAACAGAACAATCTTTGGGTAGCCTGAAAGAGGTAGGCCTCTCCCGGTAAAACAAATGTTTTATTTGCAAATTGAGGGGCAACCTTGAAATCGTACTTTATACCTGGGGGCATGCAAACCTTTCGGAGTGCAAGCAAGGGGCGGCTAGTAATTTTTTTAAATTTTTAGGACCTCTAACCCTTTAAACTCGTAGGATTAGTCGTTTCCAAACTTGCATAAAGAAAGGATCCGGAGCAAAGCTTAGTGAGATGAAGCTCCATAAAAAATAGAATCTTGATGAGACACTCTTATCATATGACTAGGTAATCGAGCAGTTTTAGCACAAAGTTCATGCTCATTAAAAACTAAACACAAGATTCGAGCAGTTTTAGCACAAATTTCATGCTCGTTAAAAAATAAACGCAAGATCCGAGCAGTTTTAGCGCATAGTTCATGCTCGTTAAAAAATAAACATAAGATCGAGCAAATGTTTCCACCCGCGTTTAAGCTCGTTAAAAAATGAACTATCCCGGTAAATAACCACTGTGAATGTAATATCATCAGCCATTAAAGCCTTGGTCGTGTTTGCACCGTCACCTCCACTTTTCATTTAGCCGATCGTTCACCTCCATATGATTGTTTACCCATTTTGAGGAACAGCTGCGAAGAGTGATTTCACCTAGCCATCCTTGTGACACTGCCGTGATTGGAAAATTCCAACCTGTACCTGGAATCAGCTGCTATCCCTATTTATCACTCGTTCCTCAAAAGACGAGTCTTCTTTAAGCTCTTTTCAACTGACTCGTAAAATATGAAAAGATTGCCGAGTTTTGGCCTTCTAGCTCGTTAAAGCGACAGGAAGAGCTATCCCTCCTCTAGATTTTAATCTTTTTGGACCTGAGGGATTATTGCACAAAAAGATCGAGCGCTTATTTTGTTCGGCTCGTTAAAACTATCGAAAACTCATCCCTTCTGTATTGTTTTATACTTTTTCGGACTTAAGGGATTAGATGACGAAAAAGGAATTTTGGAGTTGACTTTATGTATCTTTTCAGACTCTCTAAAAATGAAAAGAACCGAGTTATCCTTGTCGTTAGACTCGTTAAAATCATTAAATAGTGACAAACTTGTCTTTAGACGAGAACGAGTTTCACTATCGCTAGGCTCGTTAGAACATAGCGATGGGCTTGCCCGAAGGGCAGGTTATAGAACAAGCATATGTTATCCTCCTCAAGCTTGACAAAAATAAAGAGGTACTGGTCAGCAATGACTGGGGAAAAATTGGGAGAAACTAAAGAAAACTTTGATGGTAGCAAGTCGCTCTTGAACATGACACTTTTCCTCCGTACCACAATCGGGTTGGGTTGTTTCATTCACCGGTCACATCCATGGTCTCGCCATACCATCCATATTTGGGGTAATGCTACCGATCCATCGTATCAGTGTCACCATATGTTCAAGAGAAGTCGTTCAGAAAAGTCAACCGTGTCCCATCCACTGCCATACATTATCCTTCATCCTTTCATGACCGCCACCCTGAATCATATGTCACAGATTGTTTTCACCTCCATTAAAATCATTAGCTCTGTTCCGTGTCACTGATGTGGGATTCATTAAGGCCCTCCTTTGACGGATCGCTTCTTGTCGACATCAGCTCATTATCCAAGAAGTTGATCTAGGAAAAACCCCTTCAGTACTTTGAAGCTTGCATGCCACAATGGCAAGTTTCTCACTTCCGGCGACAGGTATACATCAATGACCTTCGACCGAAAGATTTTGCGTGGTGTTCAACGCCAAGTCCTTTATTCACACCACGTGAATTGTACTGCAGTACCTTGAGGGTCATTACCATTATCGGTGATTCCTCTCGCGCTTGTTAACGGTTTACATCATTGACCGGTAATCAAGCGATGTCTTTCCATGTTCGACTTCAGAACATTTCTCACATGGATCGACTTGTACTTAGAGTGAAGATCGAACGAGTTTGAAGACCCCGGATCTAGTTTCATCCATCCGGGCTGCGATATATATTCAGGAAAGATAAAGACATTGACATGTACATCATTGCAGCAGATAATCATCCTACTCAAAGGATGATAATTTCATCAAAATTATCAGTCTACCACCAGACGATTGTCTGTTCTATGTACAGAAAAATGAATTTATAAAGCTGAGCATGGGAATGCCTGCCTCAACTAGATCATGAAAGTAGAATGAAAAATAATGTATTGTATTGTATCTTATTACAGGTCTCCTCCCAGCATTGGATGAACTTCGGATCCCCCTCATAAAGCATTTCGTTCGATAAACAGCCTCATACTTTAGGGGGCAACTGTTATAGAAATTTTTGTGCCTTACAGCATTGAGCATGAAATGTCCATAATCTAAGGGATCCAAAGTCCCTAAACATGTTGTTCCTACCCCTAGAGGAACAAGGCTAACAAACCACAGCAATTCACAGAAGTTCTCCACCTGAAACTGCTCAAAAACAAGTCAATTCAGGATCATTTCAGTGGCTACACTAGCTGTTTGCGCTGAATGTCAAAGCCAACACTGGCTACCTACGTTGAATGTCAACTGGAACAAAGGCTACCTGCGCTGAACGAGAGTGGACAAGTGGCAGGCTCATTTCTCAAGGTGTCAAAACCCATGAAGCTTCCAAAATGACACTTGCCTCAGGGAATTCGACTGGTGATGAGTAAGAGGTTCCAAATCTCCAAGTGGAAGCAAGAACCTCCAAGTGGACTCAAGAACTGACAGAGGGAGAGGACACTAGTCAGATCTCAAGCTGACTCATCCTCTCTCCAAACATCTATATATGGATCTCTCCTCCATGAGATCTAGAGGGTGGAATTTTGTTATTGCAAAGAATTACTGTTGGTTTGAGACTGGAATCATTGGGTGCTTAATGCTTTGAAGGGGCTGAAGATAGGAATTCCATTTTCTGGGAAGGATATGCTGGATTGGAGCCCTCTGGGTTGTATCTCTTCCTGAACCTTGTTATTCATCAATAAAGCTATCTTGGTTTCTCCTATATGCTGATGTATTTTTGATGTATGAATGTATTAGTGTATTTGGTTTATTTCTAATCCTAAACTAGTTATGAATGTGAACATCTGTCTTTGTGTAGTGTTCTTCTCTTGTCTCAAGTAGCTGTTCTCTTGTCGCAAGTAGCTGTTCTCTTGTGATCTTGCAGGAAGTGGAAGCTGGATAAGCAAGAAGGCAAGTCGCTGTGAACACCCAAAGGGAAGAGAGACCAGATCGAGGGACAAACGGAAGACTCTGGTAAGTCTATTGATCTCTCTTCTTTCACATTTCATAAAGGAAGAAACCAGAATAGCTGTACTCGTTTGTTTCTAAGGCACTGTCACACCTTAGGTGGATAGGATCGTCCTGCATAGGCATTTTTCCCGACAACAACACTCCGAGCTTCTGAGAGCTCAGGAGCATTGTAAAGAGCTATATGTTAGCTACCTATACCAATAGGTTTCATATTTCATGATTGGCAAAGAAAGTTCCAAATATGCTCTGCTTTGATGATGCAAAGATCCCATATTTTCAAGGAAAGGCAACATGTGTATATAGCTTAATGTGTATATAGCTTGATGTTGTCTCAATTTTGATGGATGGTCCAACAGCCTAATCTGGATCATGCCATGTTTCAATTTTTGTTGTAGAATACAGAAATAAGTCTGTCCAAACTGTTTAATCTTGGCAGACCAGTAGCTAGGTAGAGAAGTAAGGTTCCCAACTGCTTAATCTGGGACTTTGGAAGCAATAAGGGTAGCCTTAGATAGAAAGTCAAAAGAAAAAGCCAAAAGAAAAGAAAAGGCACATAAGGGTCTGCAAGTCTAAGTGCACCCTCCATGAAGAAACAAAAAATTCTAGGCAAGTAGATGGGTAGGTAGATGGGGTTGCAGAAATGTCATTTATTTCAACTGAATCCTGCTGGTCTAGCATAAAGGAACATCAGTGGATAGAGAAGCTCCTCTTCTCCATCATGTTGCAGCAAAGCAAAGGAGCATGACTAACTCCCTTTCCTCCCCTTTCACATTCATTACTAACATCCCTTCATCAGTTGTGTTCATGAAAGAATTTAAGGTTTTATGTTGGTTCTTATTCCTTTAAAAGCCACATTTCTTGTCTAAAATTCTTTTCATTTTGATCTACTCCCTAAGCTAAGTTGTTTTTATATAAACTTAGTGATATCACTCCTAATTCACCTCTTCCAGTCATATTAACCCCTAACTTCTTATTATCTAAATCCCCTATGTTACCCTTTCCCTATTATTATAAACACTATGGTGTATAAACCCCAAGCATTCTATAAATATCCCTTCCCCCTTGGCATTATAGCCATATGTTCACAGTCAGGGATTAAATTGACATCTGGTCAGTTTAAGAACCCAAACCCTACCCCTCTTCCCCCTTCAAAAGTTATCTAAACCATTAATCCCTTCATTTGCTAAAGAACCTTGTAATAAACCCCATTTTCACCCCTAACCCGCTTCATTTGCAAAATATACATAAAAACCCACTTTTCTCTTTTTTCCCAAAGTATTGGCGCAATACGCGTTTTGATAAAATACATTGGAAAGTCATACAAATTCGCGAAAGTCCAATAGTCCCGCTGGGCGCGCTTTTCAAACAAATATATTACTTTAATCCCCGCCCACGTCCGTATCAACCTGGCACCTTGACGATCCGTCGACCGTCGGATCTGGCCCTTTTCATCCGACGACTCTCATGCATTTCGGACCGGGCCCGACGTCTGTGAGTTACCTTCCGAAATTTGTCAGAGGGTGACGTCAGGCCTCTGCCACGCGTCACCCCCAAATCGTATCGGAGCGCCCTCTGACAATTCCGCTTCCGTATAGAGAGCGGTGCGATATTATACCGCTTACCATTTCCAGTTTCTGTGAACCCACCCTGCCAACGTCACTACCACGTCATTACCGCGTCACTGCTACATCACCGCAGTGTCAGCGCCCCCGTCCGCCACTGCTCTTACCTTCCCGCCACCTCACCATCCCCGTGGACCACTCTCAAGCCGCCACGTCACTCGATGACGTCATACTGACGTCATCCGACCTTGACCCCACCTGATGACGTCATGCTGACGTCATCCAAAAGCGCCAATTAACCCAAAAATCCATATTTTGGCCGAAAAGTCATGTTTTTCATTACTTTTGCAAAAACGACTGTTGTACCTCTGCATGTATTTTACGACCAAACAAGCGTCAACCTGCTGAATTCGACCCGAGGACCGTTGGTGCGCCAATTCCACCTGCATTTGTGACTATTTCCGACAGTTTACTAGGTATTTATCCTAGTCATTCCCTCTGCACCTGGTTTTATTCTGCATTCTCCAACAATAGCTTAAAGAGTAAGAAAACACTGTGTTTACCGCTAAATCCCCTGTGGCTAGCCTCCATTTTAAGTTGTAAAGTCGAAATTCGCCTGCAGAGCCTTATTTACCCGAGTTTTCACAAAACATACAGTTAGTTCGCGCATTCGTGAACTGAGAACCCAAGCTGCACCAATTCACCGTAAAGAGTGTTTTTTAAGGCCAAGAATTCGCCCTATCAGTACTCTGTGCAGTGTTTCAATTGCTGCCATTGCTATTTTATCCTCTGCTCCTCAGTAAATCACCTCTCTTTCCAAGAAATACTCCTTTGTGTTGCTCTGCACAGTAACACTAGTTCATACCAACATAATCCTAAAGTAACCATGGATGCACCAGTAGCTCCTGTAGCCTTGAATATTGCTCCATTAAATTCCCCTCAGAGAGAATTGGAATGGCAACCATTAGCAGACCTGGATTATCAAATATCAGAAGAAATGCTAATGCACAACAAGTACCACATCCACTTGTTAAACGAATTGAAGATTAAACATGAGACTGGAACAGATGTATTGGGCATTTGGGATTCTTTCCTCCCTATCTTCAAGCTCCCTTAGGTCAACCAGTTCCCTGACCTAATCCACCTATGTGCTAACTGCTACGACGCAACTCAGAGGGATGTGATTGACCCTTCAGGCTCAGTTGTTTTCTATGTCACCCCTGAAGCCATCAGAGAGATGTTGCACTTCAAAACTGAGAAGAAATTAGTTCCTTTATCACTTACTGATCTGTAAAGCAAGGAGCTAAATTGACAGATGCTCAGGTCGCCAAACTAAATCAATTGTACATTGACTCTGACACTGTGAAGTACTCTCCCATTTCTCATGTTTACCTCAACCAATTGGGCAAGGACCTTGTAGACATGATCAGTCCCATTCTGGGCTATAATTCAATTGAGTTTGTTGATGAAATTGTGCTGGTGATGATGCTCATGTTTTCCCCTGGCAAGTCTCCAATCTGCTATGACTATGCCACCTACATATCTGACAAAATACATGAGCAATTAATGAACTTGGCAAGAGAAAGGGTGTTCAAATACACCTCCCACATCTACCACTTAATTTTGTATTATCAACATGAGAAATTTCACTTTGCTATGAAGAGAGTGGATGCACAAGGCAATCCAAGGTCAGTAGTCTATTGGTACTCTGCTATCCACTGCAGATCTTGTTCTCCATACACTTATTGTGAGTTTATAGACCTTTTCATCCACCCAACCATGTCTCTGCTTCTAAGCTCACCTCCTCCTAGACTAACTGATGAGATGCAGAGGATTCTTCAGCTGTCCAAGGTATACAGCATTGGGGATTGGTACTATTACCAAAACCACACAGTCATCAGAATATATGGGTGTGAATTGCCCCCATACAGATTGCCTAAATATGTGCCCATGAGATTGTTTGCCCTTGAATACTTCAGGCAGTTTGGGAATGCTAATGTGCTACATTTTTCAGGCAAAGGCAAGAAAGCACAGCTCAAAGTAAGAAACCAATTAGGCCACTTCATTTACAACAAAAGGGAGGAAGGTTGGCAAGAAGCAGACAGAATGCTAGAATCCCTTGGCCTACAGACCAGTTTCCTTTGGAAACCTTATGACCCCAATCACTTCATAACTTTAAGAAGGGTCAAGTATAGGCTGGCCAGTTATGACCACGTAAGGTTGCCTCATATAGAAAAATATGCAAATCAAATAAAGTGGAGGAGAGGCACCTTAGAGGAAGCTGTCACACAAGAAGAATTAAATCAAAGAGCAGTTAAAAATCTCCAAAAGATGGCTGACTTAGAGCTTTATGCACAGGTATTTGCTCTTCCAGGCACTCAAGTGGGAGCAGCTGCCTCATCCTCCACAACACATCAGCAAACAACCAAAGCTACTGATCAAACCTCTAGCAAAGGCAAAGAGAAAGAGATGGAGGCAGAGCAGCCACCTCATGAACAGGTACAGCAGCAGGAAGTGTAGCAACAGCCACAGGTACAACAACAACAAGGGGGGCAGCAAGAAAAGGAACAGCCAGTGCAACAAGAGCAAACATCACAGGTCCCAAAATCCATCGGGCAGCAAGCTCAGGACACTCTGCCTCCTAGGCAGGAGACAACAGTGGAGGCCTCAGTCCTCCAAAACCCACAAAAAGAAGACATAAGTAGAAAGAGGGACAGAGAGACTCCCTCACAACATCAACAACTCATGGGGAGAAAAGACACAGAATGAATCCCCTCTCAGAGGAAGAAATGCCTATAGGGCAATCTTTGGGCATGGGCCCACCTAGCATGGAGGCATCTGCAAGTTCCTTCCAGCAGGAACAAGAGAGGACAGTGGGAGGAGAAGTCAGCTCCTCCAGCCAGCAAAGAGGAGGTGAACTGGGCATCAAGCAGCAGTTCATTGATATAAAGAAGAGGAATGAGCCCATAAGGATACAGCTATACAATCATTTGTTGAAAATGCATCCCACTAACCAGCAAAGACTAATGTCTGCATATGATTTCCAGGAGGGCAAAATGATCATG
This sequence comes from Pinus tabuliformis, assembly GCA_031772625.1. Lineage (NCBI taxonomy): Eukaryota > Viridiplantae > Streptophyta > Pinopsida > Pinales > Pinaceae > Pinus > Pinus tabuliformis. Next base: position 1,595,293,015 of record CM062804.1, read on the forward strand.
AGCCATTTTACGCCAGCAGTGTTGCAGCCGCAGTCAGTTGCAGATTACATAAGGACCAACCTTGAGGTCCTTGCCAAGGACATCCACCCAATGGATAAAATCGAATTACATAAGCAAACGGGTGAGATGGTGTATGCCTCCTTGGCAGATAAGACATTGGAGAACTACAGGCTAGAAAATAGCCTAAATAATACAGCTGCCCAACTTGAGTTGGAGAGAGCATCCTCTCAAGAAAAGGACAACAGAATCAAAGCCTTAGAGGAGATAATCATAGAACTTGGGCATGATCCCAAGGACATCAAGGTTGTACAAGCATTATTGAAGTTGAGAGATGCAGATATGGCAGCACTAAGGAAAATGGTAAAAGTCCCAGCAACCATTCACCCACAAACTGGAGAAGTTGCCCAGCTGAGACATGACCAAGATGCAGCAGCTATGCTGGTGTCATTATATAAACAGCTGATCCAGACACAGGAGAAATTGGGAGAATCAGAGGCTGCACAGGCTGCACTACAGGCAGCATTACAACAAAAAGAAGGAGGACAAACATCTCAGCCTCCTCCAGAGATAATCAACCTTGAGGAGCCTCCTCAAACTACTGCTCCTCCCACTGAACAGACAGAACAGGCAGCGCCTTCCACATCAGCACCAGCGCCAACAACAGAGCAGGCTCCAAGCCTGGACATGCAGAAACTGAGAAATGAAATCCAAGCCCTGGAAGCCCAAATGGCAGAATTAAATGAGGCCAGGGAAAATTTGGTCAAGTTGAATGAAAGATATGATAAATCAAAACAAAGTGTTGCTGAGAAAGGAAGAGAGATAAAGGCTCTCAAAGAAAAGATAAAGGAGCTGGAGAAGGAGCTCACACTTGATAAAGTAGTGGCTGAACTCAAGACAGTCCTATGGGCCAACATTGGCCAATCCATAACTGATCAATGGCAATACATTGAGACCATTCATGAGCAAATAGAGCTCATAGGAAAAGCACACAGAGAAATCCAGAGATCAAGGGCATCTCTAGGCAATATGCCTGAGGTTGCCAATAGAATGATTAATGTGCTTAATAACAAAACAAGTGCTTAGCTGGCAACAATGGGAATCTCCAGTAGAACTGAAACCATCCAGCTAATAAAAAGAGTCCTAACATTAAGAAGCCTGGTGCAAACACTAGAAAGAAGAAGCTAGGATATGTAGACAGAGGTTAATAAATTCATGGAAAAATTTGTAGCATTGCAGAACAGAGGTCTTCCTAGCTTACTGAACAGCGCAGGAAGACTACTTTCCCAGGAAAATTATGCCAAAAGGGTCAACACATTTGCTACAAATCAGATTACAGAAAGACCCAGCACTTCAGAAGAATCTGGGCCAGCTTCAGGGCAGAGTCTCTACAACAGGGTTGAGAACCTATTTTTCATCATGAATGAGATCCAACATTTGTTTGAAGTGCCTCCAAATTTCTATAAATACACAGAGGCAGATGAGACTCTAGAGGCAATCCTGAGACATCAATTGCCCACACAGGAGGTCTAGACCAAAATGATACAGTTAATACTGTAAACCAGAGCCTGTATTCAAGTTTTTTCATTTAAATATATAAGTTATTATGCACAGGAAAATGTTGATAAAATCAGCATGCATGGAGAAGAATGGGCTGAGCCAACTCAGCAAAAATATTCGGCCACTAAAGCAGCACTGACAGTCACAGGTGACAGGCCGAAAAGCTACAGGAGGACAGAGCCACAAAGACACGTCATCCAGCATTTATAACAGAACATTCGAAACCGACTCAGTGGCCTCAAAGGTCAAAAAGTCTTCTGGCATAATTGAAGAGCATTTATGTTGTATTCAAAGCTGTAATAACTTTCTATCTGTTGTTCTGTACAAGTTGGTGAAAATATTTATTTCTCAGATGACTCAACGCTTCAGATATTTTGTATCACCGTTTGTATATATTCCCCCCTCGCATAAGCTTGCAGGGGTGTTGTTTGATTTCTCTTCTAGAGTTTCTTATGCTGTAAATTTTCAGAGTATTAATACAAAGGCTGATGGAATTTCCAAAGCTCTGCGTTATCTGAGTCATTTATGGTGTTTTGCTGAATGTTACAGGATTCCTGCGTATTTCATGACACAATAAGTTTTCCTTAAAAACTCTTCGTTATGTGTTTTTCTTGTTATCCTTCATAGCTCATTCATGTTTCTGTGTTCATAGTTAATGGCAGAGAAAAAGAATAGTTCCAGGATTTATTCACAGAGTACCCTGAACTCAATCTATGATGTTATAAATGTCTTTCTTCAGTTATAGTCATAAGGTGTAATTCTTAACTACTGCACCTCCAAACTATATCTTTCACAGTGAGTGTTGTCTCAGGAATTCAAGTTTGCTCCTGTGCAATATATCTCTTTCTTACACCCCAAGCTTAGTGGAGAATTTTTAATTGCTTTTCACTGGTTAAACACACCTCATAATCACAATTTAAATTTTGTTTCATGATGTATTTGAATGGCCCTGCAGTTTCAGCAACTCAACTTAATATCTCAGACAACCTGTAGCCACAGACTCCATTGCCCAATGGACTAGAACTATCTGAAGATTTCCGCCTTAGCTACAGAAGACATCCCTCAACCAAAACATACAACCAAACCCTGAATTCATAACTAGCCTAAAACCTTCACAAAACAGAGACAAACCTTTAAAGAGAGAGCCCTCTCTGATTATAGTATTGGCTAGAAGATGTAATCCAAAGATTGGTTAGTGGTTACCCGGCCGTATTCCCTTGGGAGTCAAGGGAACAACCTGGGTGTTAACATAATTGGCGACTCCACTGGGGATTTCATCAGGATTTTCTAATTTCTGTATATTTCTTTAAGCTGCTTCAGTTAATTTTCATGCTAGCTTTAAGATATACACAGTGACTCCAAAATCTTGTCTGGCCCTTGTAGACACAAAAATATTCCAAAAAACATACTTAAAAACAAGTTCAGAAGCTGGCTCCCAAGAAGAATCCGCGATATACAAGGTCCAAATCCTGACCCTATCCACCAACTATTTTTGAAATCCTAATACAATCCCTAAAATCATTAGGAAGCAGCAAGGACAGGAAACTCCTGCTGATTTAAGTCCTGAGACAAGCTTATCCAAACCCCGTTCCAACTCCAATCAAGGTTCTATTTAGGTCCACCCCTGATTCCCCCAGTTCACCATCTACGTCTCAAAGCCCTCCTTTCACACCTCCATCCACTGCACAATTCCCTGACCAACACTCTAGTTTCTATTGTTCCCACTACCCCTGTTGTACCAGTCATTCATGTTATCCCAGTTATCCCTGTCAACCCTATAAATCTTGCAAATATGGCTATAGATATGCACCCCTGCAGTTGCCTGTTAATGTTGCAGCTCTACCTCAGGACTACCATCCAAGATCTCATATTTTGACTCCACTGGCCCTTTCACAAGCAATTCAGCATGCCAGAGGATGCAAGACCATTTGAGAACTATGAAATAGATGATGATAGTGTGAGAATGAGATCTTTGTTCAGAGCCTGACAGGGGATGTAAGAACTTGGTTTAGATCACTGGCTTGTAAATACCATCACAACTCTGATGAGCTTTATCAAGCCTTTACTAACAGATGGGAGAAAAAGAAAGATCCCTGCACATACTTGGTGAATATGATACAATCAAACGAGGTCCTCAAGAGACCGTTTTGGAGTATTGTGCAAGATTCAACAACGTATATAACGCAATACCACAGAATTTAAGACCTCCTCCTGATTTAGCCTTGTACAAATTTCCTGATGGTTTTGACCCTGATATGGCATATCAGTTGAAGGAAAGAGCCCCTGAAACCCTTGAAGATGCCCAAAAGGTTGCTGTTACAGTAGAGGCTAACCTGATTGCCAAAAGAAATAGCGCAAGATTGGAAAAGAGAACCACCTTCAAAGAAGAACCCTCAGCCTTTGATCAAAAACTGGATGCAATACTCACTGGTATGAAGAGATTGGGTGATAGAGTAGAATCAGTTGAGAGAAAGTCATCATGGAAGCACAACAAAATAACCCTATCAAGAATCCCAATTTTAGGAGAAATCAAAACCCAAATGCTAGCAAGGTCGGGTTCTGATCCAGACATAAGACCTCCTTTCCAGGAAGACTATACTGAGGCATTCCACTTCGAATGAGCAAACAGATGACACCCACATTAACCTGATGGGCCTGAATGATGAGCAGCAAGTTTTTCTGAGTCAAGAGGATCATAAGGATGATGACATTCAGCAATTCCAAACCAGGTCAGGTGAGTCATTTGACTTTAAACAAGGCTAGACACAGCTGTTTATGAAGTTCATAAGGCAATATAAGCTAAGAAGCAGAACTATAAATGTAACACAGCCTGAAAAAACAAAGGATAGCCAGCAGCCCAAAAGAGCCATAGTCACAGAACCAAATGACACAACTGATTCAGTTACAAATGAAATAACCGTTCAAGAAGTCACTGAACCATTGCCTTCAAAACAACAGCCTATGGCTACATCACCCTTGCACCCTAATCCAAGTAATACTCCTCAAGAGATGAGTAAGAAGGATAAGCCTCAAGATCAAGAAAAGAATCAAGAAGAAGACTTAGTGAACAAGGAAAAGGCTGTCACCCACAACACCAAGATCCCATCTGAAAGACCCTTTGACCTAGAAGCTGAAATTGGCAAATTGAAGGTAGCTATTCCTCTTTCAGAACTAGCCAAGCATGACATTTATAGACAACAAATCAAGAAGTCCCTTCAACTTACTCGTAATAAAGATAATGTCAATGTGTTGGATGACACCCCAGAATCGCTTTTCGGTCCAGTGGTTGATGGAAAGACAACAGTTACAGGGATCTTACCTTTCTATGTTAGCCTGCATGTTCATGATAAGATACTACACAATGCAATGTTTGACTCAGGTGCCTCTCACAAACTGATGCCTAAATCAGTCATGGAAAGACTGAATCTAGATATTACAAGACCATATAAGGGACCTATTCTCACTTGACTCCAGCCAAGTTAAGTGCTTAGGCTTAATAAAAGACTTATGTGTGTCCCTAGTTCAGTACCCAAATAAAACAATTCTAATGGACGTTGTAGTTGCTGATATCCCACCCAAATATGGGATGCTGTTATCAAGATCATGGGGGCTAAACTCTAAGGTTCCCTACAATTAGACATGTCGTATGCAACCATTTCAGTCTTTGGTCAACCCAAGAGGTTATATAGAGAGTCACTTATGAAATACATGGTCAGCAGTGAAAGAAAACCTCAAAACATTCCCATATATGCTGTCCATTCTGATATAGATTCATATATTCTCTTCAATGATAATTCAGGTCTTACAAATGATGACGAAACCAAGACACTCAAACAAGATCAGGACATTAATGAACAAGCTGCTGCTCTAGAAATAAAGCTGATCCAATCAAGTGATGAGACTGTCCTAAAAGACAACTAAATGAAAAA